>JALPQI010001687.1:0-129808 GCA_025490895.1 Thaumatotibia leucotreta
AATATAGCCAATCAAAACTTTGATGGACCAATCACAACTATATTTGAATGGCGGCTTAAGTTTTTATAGGTTGACATTGAAATTGATTACCGTGACGCATTGAAGAGGGGGTGACACTTGTCAACTAAAACTCAGGACCGTTTTTGGAAGGCTATTTAGTATGGCGTACGGCTTCCATGTTTCATTTGTTAGTAGTCTGTGCCATTAGTTACTTAACTTATCTGTAGGGTTAGGAATTTTGGTGGCATTAGGTGGACAGAGAACAGTGGAGTCGTCGTTTATTTTTTTTATGATTGATTGAATAATTAATTAATAAGAAATAATAAATAAATGTATTCTTTTAAACAGGGTTTCGCCAATTTTAAGTATTAAATCATTTAGTCTTTAATATTTGGCTACCTATGAATTGAAGTTCAATAATTCTTTATAATATAGCTTATGATTATTATTATAATATTTACGGTCTTCGAGAGAACTAGAACCTTAAAAATTAAATAAATAAATTTTCTCATATACCGACATTTTTAATTGAAAATTAATATTTTTCTAGTTACTCAAAACAAAAATCATGTTATTTATTTAAATACCTTGATAAATCCAGCTTGAAATGAACACTATTACGTTATTATTTTATAATTTAATCATTTATTCAAGTTAAAAATGTTTGTATCATCGACTCCACTGCTCTATGTTCAATAAATGCCACCAAAATCCTAACCCTACTTATCTGTCATGTAAATTAGTTATTTTCCAAATAGAAAATATATTCTAATTAAGGGCACTTCTCGAGTGGCGGCCGCGTACCGGAAGGTGCAGCGTGGGTAGCCTCCCTCACAAGGTGGACTGATGACCTGGTGAAGGTCGCAGGAGTCCGTTGGATGTGGGTGGCACAGGACTGGTCATTATAGCAATCTTTGGGGAGACTTATGTTCAGCAGTGGACGTCTATCGGCTGATATGATGATGATAAGGGCAATTTACAAATAGCACGAAAAGTTGGTTTACCCTTGTATTGTTAAGCTAATTTAAATAAGTTTGTACTTTATTGATTACCTTTATCATTTGTTCGTAGAACAGAAACAGGAAATTCGGATGATTGCGAAGAGACCAAGCCTCCTTTAGTCTTGGGAAGAAAGGTGTGAACAATACTGAAAATATGAAGATATTCGTTACTCTATCTAATCTATTAAAGACTGTCCACGTAAAAAAGTGGTCGACATAAAATTCATAAAAAAAATAAAATAAAAGAAAAATGAAATCTGTCACTGTGACAGTTAGAAGGCGGGATATACAAGGTTTATTTTGGGACTACTTTAGATTTTAAAAATAATAACTATTATAAAATGGCCTCTAGCCAACTGGACAAGCGTAAAATAATTTTGTACACTTACAATGAAAATCTTGATATGTCGCAAGCTAAGCTAGCTAAATTATTATCCGTTCCTAAATCTACAGTTCAAAAGGTATTGGCTAATTATCGCTCGACGTTGACGGTCGAAAGGAAGACAGGTTCGGGTAGAAAACACGGTTCCATGGATAAAAGTAAGACAAGGAAAGTCATCGAGCACTTTAAGAAGAACCCAACACTGTCCATTCGAGACGTCGCCAGGAAATGTAAGGTATCGAAGTCGTGCGTCCAGAAGATTAAACAAAAAGCAGGTTTACACTCATATAAGGCGTCTAGCGTTCCAAATCGCGATACTACTAAACAAAAAGTATGTAGAACTCGAGCCCGAAAATTGTATACAAATTATTTAACGAAATTTGATTGCATTTTGATGGACGATGAGACCTACGTCAAGGCAGATTTCAAGCAGTTGCCAGGGTTACAGTTTTACGTTGCAATTAAACGAGGAGGTATTGATAATAAATTTACAACAAAAAAACTAAACAAGTTTGCAAAAAAAATTTTAGTGTGGCAAGCCATATGTACATGTGGTACAAAAAGCAAATCTTTCGTTACAACTGGCACGGTTAACCAAGTCGTTTACATGAAGGAGTGTTTAAAAAAACGTTTATTGCCGTTCATAAGAATCCACGCCCAGTCAGTCATATTTTGGTCTGATTTAGCCACTTCCCATTACGCGAAATCGGTTTTGACATGGTATGAGGAAAATAATATCTCTGTAGTACCGAAATCTGCTATTTCTCCGAACTGCCCAGAACTCCGACCTGTAGAGAAATTCTGGGCAATAATGAAAAGAAAGCTAAAAAAAGTAAGAAAATTGCTACTGATGTACAACAATTCAAAAAATATTGGGATACAACAAGTAAAACCGTCACCGAAACCGATGTACAAAGATTGATGGAAGGAGTAAGAAGAAAAGTCAGGGCATTTTATTAGTCTTAATGTGTTGCACAAGTCTTGTATTATATTTTGAAGAACACGAATTATACTGTTATATAAATATATAATTAATTCGTTTTTGTTATTTTTTTCATGTTATTTGTCATTATAACGTCGACCACTTTTTTACGTGGACAGTCTTTATAAATTCAAAATACCGTCTGTAAATCTAATACCCTACCCAGCATGGGATTCAATTGAGTAATTATGGATTACGAGGTTTTTTAAAGTTACACTTCATCATCAGCCTATGTTAGTCCACTGCTGGACGTAGGCCTCTCCTATAACTATGCGTATAGACGCATTAAAAGGTACATGCCAATAATCGCCACGCTGGGAAAGCGGATTGGCGATCGCAGTATGTCCACTATGATGACGCTGCTGTCCATCATCAATCTTGTAGAATGTTCAGTGACACTTTAATCCCTTAGTCGACTCTTACGACACCCGCAGGAGGAGTTGGAGTGGTGACAAATGTATTCCTACTGCCGTCACCACACGGCATTACACTTAATTAAGACTTATTTATGACTTACAGATTTTTTTAAAGATTTTCTAAGCTGCCATTTAGGTACGAAAAATACGAACATTTGTTATTGTTAATGATAATGATATTGCAGTTATGTCATCTGCTTCTGAAATTACCTGTCAACGAGCGTTTAACTTGAGTGTGTTGCTCTACATTGCGCCACCGATTTTTCGTACTGATAGATTTGTAGGTCTGATTTTAAGTAAAATAAAATGTACTTATTATATTTTACAAATTATTATTTTGTTCTGCTTCATCCTTATAAGGCCTAGCCATACAAGATAAATATCCAAGTATCCAAAGTTGTCATTAAAATTTTCACCTACTTGGCAGGAAATAAAGTTGATTTCAGTTTGTCAGAAAAATATTATAATCAAAACAACTACAACTCTATTCTATTTGAACAGAATTAAAATTTGTTCGAATAAGTACTCTTAAAAGGTTAAGATTGCCATTTTACAATTGTTATTTACGTCGTTCTAAGCCCGAAAATTTCAACTGACGTCAAAAAAAGGAGAAGGTTCTCAATTCGTGTTCTTTTTTCACAGCCAAAAGTTGTTACACAAAATTTAACATCGTAGCACAAAAAATATGTTGTACATTTTTTCATGAAAGACTTTTAAAAAGGTATTTTTTTTAAATACACCATAATTAAACTAAACTTACTCGAATCTTCCATGAAAAGTTTCCAAAATTCTCCAAAATCGCCCACATAGTCAAAACAGCGGTACATCCTCAGAAGATGATACCAGGAAACCGCCACGTCTCTCGGGTCCCTGGCCACGAAGACCACCCTCGCCACGTCCAGGACCTGCCGGGGTAGGAGACCTAGGGGGAGGTGGGTGACTATCAGGCGCGGGGAAGGGGAGGAGCCAGCGAGGCGGTATCCCACGGGGAAGTCGCGGAGAGACGGGAAAGCGGAGTCCTGGGATTGTTCGTGGATAAATGTGAAGAATCTGTAAAAGGACCATTGGCAATTTTGTGTGGAGCCTGATCCTGAAACCAACAGAGCTGAAACTTAAATCATTAAATAGGTCTTTAAATCTACTTTATTTCATTCTATCGATATCGCCACAAAGCCGAATTTCATTGCAGAACTGAGATATTTATATTTAAATCAGGTAAGTTTTCTTCTAGAATATGTCGCCGCTGTCGCGAAACCTAACGGCGTCCTTCTATTGCCATGTTTTCATTATTATGATGATAAGTAAAACACGATATTCGAAAGAAATGACACCGAACGAACATAATTAATGGAAATGTCGATATTCCTACCTTATTTTTTTTTATTGGGTTTGCTCAATACCTACCCCTCAAAATCGAATAATCTCTCAATGCATTTATCGTAGCTCGTACTCACCACGACTAAAATACAAATATCTTAGTTCTGCAATGGTATTTGACTTTGTGCCCACATAATGAAATAAAGTAGATTTTAAGACCTGTTTATTGACATAACTCTCAATGCTGTTGGTTTCAGGCCCATTTTGACGCAAGGTCCTTTCCAACTTTTAGCTTTAGGACCCCAACGACTGATATATTGGCACTGCAGGTTCAACGCCAAAGACCGATAAGGTCATGGTCCACAGAGCATTATAAACCGCCACACGTGTGCGTAAAGTTCAATGGAACAGTTTCGACATTTTGTTGACGTGGCGTCTCAGTGACAACTTTTGTGTTTGACGTGGCTTCGAAAAGGTTAAAAGTGGCTGTTCTAGGCATCGACCTTACTGCGAACTAGAAAATCGGAAATTTCGATGATTTCTCTCTGTCACCTCAAAGAAGGTGTCATTAGAGTGACAGGGACAAATTCTTAAAATTTGAGGATTTCGAAGTTCGCGGTACGTCCCACCAAAAGCGTTGAATGAGCAGTGAGTTGTAATTTGTCCTGATGGCGACTGAATTCTCTTAGAAAATTTACTCGCCAGCAGTATGAACCATTTCAATTTCATTTCTTGGACGAGAAAATAGATAGCCTTTGGTGGGACCAGTACCTTATAATCAAAGCCCGAATGACGGGCGCAAAAATGCATTTGTCACTAGCGCTTAGTTAAATATCGACTATTCTATCGACATCCATACTAACATTTTATGAATTAGAAATGTATTGATCAATAGTAAAATTTGCAATCGTGTGTAATCAGAGGCATTGCAATCTAAAATTGATAAACAATAATTATGTCAATAATACCTAGGACATACATAAGACAGTTACAAAACCAAAATTAAACCCTAAAAACCAGCTTGAATATCGTTCAAAAGTTCAATGTGCACTTGTTAAGATTATTTTTACATCCTCAAGGCGAAATTATTCACAATGTGTTAACTAAAAAAGTCCGCGTTTTAATTTTAAAAATATTATATGATTTGATATCTGGAAAAGAAGTGGAACTACTAGGGAAACATAACAAGTATAATCTATAATTTTTTTTTTTTTTTTTTTTTTTAAGTAGCCTCTATTGTGTCCCACTGCTGGGCAAAGGCCTCCCCCTTACATTTCCAAACTTCCCGATTTAGGGCTATTTCTGGCCAGTTGTTGGAAAATGCATCCAGGTCATCCCGCCATCTCTTCTTGGGCCGACCAATTCGCCGTTTCCGCTGCGGTATCCACTCCGTAGCTACTTTTGCCCACCTCTGTGGATGCATTCGGCAAACGTGACCAGCCCAGTCCCATTTCAGCCTGGCGGTTTTTACTCCTACGTCGACAATGCGAGTTTTGGAACGCAAGGTAGTGTTACGGATCCGGTCAATCCGTTTCACTCCAAGCATGCTGCGCTCCATGGCTCTTTGGCAGACCTTCAGCTTGACCTTTTGTAACTCGGTAAGTGACCAGGTTTGGGCTCCGTAAGTCAGAACTGGCAGTATACACATGTCGACGAGTTTCCGTTTGAGGGATATAGGCAAGTCTCCCTTCATTAGGTCTTTGAGAGACCAATAGCTCTTCCAAGCGTTTTGGATCCGTCTTTCGACTTCTTTATCCTGTCTTTGGCTGAAAGATACTATTTGTCCTAAGTACGGATACTCGTCCACATAGTGTATGTTCTGCCCGTCAACGTCAATCTTGCGTTTCTTGCCATTGGTCATCACCAGAGTTTTAGACCGGTTCATTTTGAGGCCAACCTGAAGGCTTGCCGAGCAAAGATCTTGTAGCATTGTCTGAAGTTCCTCCGCTGAATGGGCAAAGATAACGATGTCGTCGGCGAAGCGAAGATTGGTTAATCTTCCTCCACCGACGGCTATTCCCTTGGGCTCCCATGAAACCGCCAAGCGTTGAAATATTTGTTCTAGGGCACTGGTAAAAAGTTTAGGAGATAGCGGGTCTCCCTGTTTGACGCCTTTTTCTATCTTGAACAACTGACCAGATGTCTGTAATTTGATGTTCGCAGTACTGTTTTGATATATGGCTTTAATAATATTGATGTATGTGGGTTCTATGTGCTGGTCTCGAAGTGAAGTAAATATGGAACAATGTGTTATACTATCAAACGCTTTTTCGTAATCTACGAATCCCAGATAAAGAGGCAGGTTGAATTCGTTACACTTCTCGATAATTTGGTTTAAAGTTTGGAGGTGGTCAGTGGTTGAAAAGCTGGGCCGAAATCCTGCTTGTTCTGGGGGCTGGTGTTTGTCCAATTGACCAGCAATGCGACACTCTATGAGTTTGATAAACGTTTTATATATGTGGGATACTAGGCTAATAGGACGGTAGTTTCCAATGTTACTTTTGTCGCCTTTCTTATGGAGCAGGATGATATTTGAGTGGAGCATGTTTTTGGGAATTTGACCAGACCGGAGGATGCCGTTAAATAATTTTGTAAGGTGGGGCAGTAGGGTTCGTTTTCCGAGAATTAGACTTTCTGTGTTCACTCCATCCGCTCCTGGACTTCTCCCAAACTTCATGCTACGGAGGGCCAGGTTTACTTCATACTCCGTGAACGGCGGGATAGTTTCGGCACAATTGTATTCACCCAAGTGGGTAATACTTGTTGTATCAGAATACAGCGTTTTGTAGTAGTTGGTGCAGATGTCTAAAATTTTGTCTCTATTGTACTGTTTTTTACCGGTCTCATCGACTAGGTGATTTATCCATGTTTTGGTTCCGTGGTTAATTCCTTGTCTGGCCACTCTAAGAGAGGTATTTCTCTGTAATGCTATTTTAACGATGTTTGCATTAAAACTGCGGATATCTCTTCTGATGGAGCGTTTAACCTCTCTGTCTAAGCTATTGTAACCTTCTGATGCCATGGATAGTGTACTTCTTTGGTGTAAGAGTTGTAGTGTGTTGTCGGATAACTTTTTATGTTTACTGCAATCTGGTTTAATTTTCCTACTGGCCCTTTTGATACTACTGAGAATGTTTCTGTACTGATCTTCCACATCCTCGCTATCTAAGTTCAATCCATCAAACTGATTCTGTAACTCTACATTAAACTGTTCATAATGATTGGTGATTGTTACTTTGTCCAGTACCCCAGTACGGTTTGAAAAGATCTTGTTGCGGAGGATTTTAAAATTGAATGATAACTTTGCGCGTAAAGGTCGATGATCTGAACTGAATTTGATTTGGTTTATGACTCCTATATCTTTTACAATATCTAATTTGGACGACAGGACAAAATCAATTTCGTTCTTAAAGTGTTCGCTTGGCGATGTCCATGTCCAGCGCCTTTGTGGTTTTTTCGAAAAGAAACTGTTGCAAACTTTTAGACCTTGCCCAAAGGCGAACTGGGCTAGACGAGTGCCACGGTAATTGCGGCTTCCTAACCCGTAAGGCCCTAATATTTGGTCTTCTCCCAGTTCGCGTTCAGTGCCGACCTTGGCATTGAAGTCACCCAAGATTACGCTCCAGGTGCCGTGGTGCTCGTCGCAGGCTTCGTTAAGCTGATCATAAAAGCTTTCGACTTCTGCGTCATTATGTGAGGACGTGGGAGCATAAGCCTGTATAACCGTCAATGTGTGAAGGTGGGTCAACTTTAATCTTAATACCGCTACCCTGTCCGAGTATCCTCTAAATTCTAAGATATTATGCTTCCATTTTTTGGCGACAAGGAACCCTACGCCGCTTTGCCCTCCTGCTATCCCACAGTGATACATAATCCAGGTATCTGTTTCGATGGTTTCCTCTCCTTGCCTTCTTACTTCGGAAAGGCCGACGATATCCCAATTTATACCTGTAATAATCTATATAATAATCTATATAATAATATGTAATAATCTGTATAATCTATAATAATTCAAATTAAAAAAATGACGATAACATAGTCGATATTTCATTAAGCACTAGTGGAAACTTCATTTTTGCTCCCGTCGTCCGGGCTTTGCTTATAATCCTTACCAAATTTCATCACTGTAACATTTATGGTTTCCGAGTAAAATTGGTTGTGACAGACAGACATGACGAGGGACGACTCTATAATATCTATTTTTACCATTTTGGCTACGGGACCCTAAAAAGGACAGCCAACATTAATCTGATAGATATATTTTATTCGGAGGTGGTGAAACATGTCCTTAGAGTATTGATTCCACTTACTCAAGAAAATGTCGTCGGTGAAACATGTGTGTTTTAGCTGCTTTGTCGTAGTCTAAATTGTTCATCATCAACCAAAGGATTTCGCATGTCATCGTCGTGCCTGCAAGAGGAAATATTATTATTAGAGTTTGCTGGTAAGTAAGTAGATAAATTAGAATAAAACTATGGGACTATGAGGTATAAGGTCTACGGATGACCACGAACCCTGCAAAGTGTTCGAAACGTCGGAATGAAGTTAAAATTAGTTAATATACGCGAGTTTATCCGTTTTGATAGTTTTATGTCATGTGTAGTTCTCTCGGTAACCGAAGAAAATATTAAATATTTGATATTATAACATAGGTATTTTTTATACGATATCTACTCAGAATCGTGAGTTCTTTCGACTCCAATAAGTAGGAGAAAAATGTCCCAAAAATTACATATATCTTTCGAACCTCTCCCAAATCCATTTCGAAACCGCTATACAAAAATGTTCTACTATCAAAATCGATAGAGCTCGTAATTCTGAGTAGAAATAACCCAAAATTTACCTATCAAATTATGAAAATGGACAAAATAAAAAGAAATGCTCATCTAATACACAAACACTTATTTAATTCGCTGTACTTTAGTAGAAACGAATCCGTAGTACGTAACTATCAATATAGATTCTTTAACGTGAAACGCGTTAGCGCTACGAATATCGTACAGCTGACGTCACAATTGTAGCAAGTTCATGACGTCAAAACTCGTAGCAAGCAGATGATTCATGTTTTGTAGTACGAGTAAGAATAGGGTAGATCCGTAGCACGAGGCTGTAGCAACCGTAGCACCAATGGGGATTTTTTTTTAGTACAAATGCCTTTTTAGGCTCTAGTGCAAGAAGTTTGCCATTTTACGTCAGGGCCCAAACTTCGGAGGGCCATCTTGTAAGAAACATCATACTTATATTATGTTTATGGCCCTATATTGATATGATAATGTATGCACTTAGCCTAAACTCTCTGGTTCTTGTCTGTGGTCATGATAACTTTTTAAAAAGTACTGTCAGATTCTGGTTTTGGAGGGAGTTAGATATAGGACTTTGGTAGTAATTATATTCAAGATAATTTATGTTAATTGTTATTAAACAAGATAAAATAAGTAAAAAAAGTTTTAAGTTAAACGGTTTTTATTGCACCAAAAACTAGAAAATAAAAATTTGTTATAACTAACCGTAGATGCAACTTTCTGTAGATTACTCACGTGAAACTATTATCACTGTAGTTTTCCCAAGTCTGATGCTGAAAGCCACGTTTAGCCTCTATGTCAGTGGATTAAGCGTTACCTAATCGGAAACTTTTACCAAACTGAAATAAAAACGTGGGGCGTACGCAATTGTGATTAAGTCACTATCGTTATTTAAGAAAACACATATAAATCAAGACAGCAATAGTGTAATAAGTTTTGTTCTGGCCTTGATAAAAGCTATTTACCTCTGTGGAAGTGATGGAACAGATGGATGATTAATTGGAAAATTAAAGCTACAATTACATATTTTGAACTTCTTCATAATAACGCCCCACGTTTTTATTTTAGTTTGGTAAAAGTTTCCGATTAGGTAACGCTTAATCCACTGACATAGAGGTTAAACGTGGCTTTCAGCATCCGACTTGGGAAAACTACAGTGATAATAGTTTCACGTGAGTAATCTACAGAAAGTTGCATCTACGGTTAGTTATAACAAATTTTTATTTTCTAGTTTTTGGTGCAATAAAAACCGTTTAACTTAAAACTTTTTTTACTTATTTTATTTTCAAATTTTTAGTGCAATTGTTAAGTTAATTTTCGATACTACCTATACCGATGTTGTTTGTAATATATTGTAATACAATTATGCATGCTAAGTAGCCTTTATACTCTCGCGCTTTCATCACGAATCACGACACATATGTAAACGTAATCGACATTATTTTATGTGTAACGGGAGGCGAATCCCTGCTGAATAGATATTTTTAGAAATCCGACACCATTTTTTTAAATTTAATATCTCGATTGACAACTAAAAACCAAAGGCTCGGCGTGGTTAATGTAAGGTTGAATACCCGAAGTATCTCAAGTGGACGTGTTATTCTTACAATAAGTACCTTAGATAACAGAGATCTGACAATAAGGAATATATCAATCAATTTGGTTTATTGAGAATTACAAGTTTAAATTTTTATAGAAGTCGAATTTCGAGACGATAAAATATAAACTCATTCTCTGAGTCGACCAACCGGAGGACCGCAGGTCTGACGGAAAGTCCGACGCGAACCGAGGGCCTAAAGGATCAATCCATGCAATCTATCAACCGGAGGGCCATAGGCCCGACGGCACTATGGCACGCATTACGTGAATCCGAGAGACTCACACTCTCTGTATATCAACTGGAGGACCGCAGGTCCGAGTGCACGTTCCACGCAAACCACCTGCGCTGTCAGCGTATCAACCGGAGGGCCGCAGGCCCGACAGTTGGCCCTACACGATTCACTCACGCTGTCACTCTATCAGCTGGAGGGCCGCAGGCCCGACGGCCCGCCCTTCGCGAACCACTCACGCTGTCACTCTATTAGCTGGAGGGCCGCAGGCCCGACGGCTCACCCTACGCGAACCACTCACGCAGTCACTCTATTAGCTGGAGGGCCGTAGGCCCGACGGCTCATCCTACGCGAACCACTCACGCTGTCACTCTATCATCTGGAGGGCCGCAGGCCCGACGGCTCGACCTTTGTGATTTACTCACGCTGTCACTCTATCAGCTGGAGGGCCGCAGGCCCGACGGCCCGCCCTTCGCGAACCACTCACGCCGTCAATCTATTAGCTGGAGGGCCGCAGGCCCGACGGCTCGCCCTACGCGAACCACTCACGCTGTCACTTTATGAGCTGGAGGGCCGCAGGCCCGACGGCCCGCCCTACGTGAACCACTCACGCTGTCACTCTATCAGCTGGAGTGCCGTAGGCCCGACGGCTTGCCCTACGCGAACAATCGATAAACAATAATTATGTCAATCTTTGCAATCTTCAATTGTGGCAATCTTTGGGGGGGCCTATATTCACCAGTGAACGTCTTTCAGCTGATATGATGATGATGATGATGATGATAATTAAATCCGTATGTTTCTACCAAATATCTAAAGCAGTACTGCAAAATCTACATATCGCTAAACCTAGCGGTTGTGGCAGGCAGTAACACTGGAGTATCAGATTTGAGGAGTTGGATGTTAGTATTAAATTCGCATGTTTCTACTTAATATCTAAAGAACTTCTTTAAAATCAACATTTCGATAAAAGATAAACCTTGCGGTTATTGTCGGCAGTACTGCAGCATCAGGAGTGAGGAGTTGGAAGTCAAGATCAGGCTGTTAGTATTTGATTATTGCAAACATGCTATACTTTCATTTTCACCTGTCTAACACTCTCGGTTAAGGTTAGCAGTACGTCTGCAGCATCAGGCTTGAGGATACAAGGATACAAATATTATAATATTGCATTGTCATGGGGACTTGATAAGAGTTCCAAATTTTATTGATTTCGGTGCAGTAGAGGTGGTCGAAAAATCGATCACAAGATTTGAAGCATCGACGACAGTTGATACGCGGTGAAGTTAATAAAAACCGTTTAAAAACATACACTTCTTAGTTCTATAGTCTGCACTAAAAAACGTCGTACGAGACACGTGCAAAAACGAAATTCGTAACTCGTGTCGATTTAAAACATCGCCACTATCGTTTCGAATTTCATGTTTTTCGTACTTGTGCCGTAATGGACTATCTTGTGGCCAACAATTATCCAGATTTGTATAAGTTTTGTTACCAAAATTAAGCATTTTGAAAATATATTAAAATATTATCGAATATATAATATACATTAAAAATACTCATTTACGTGTTACATATTTAATTCGATGATTGGTCGACTTTGTTTCGATCCATTATCCCATTAAGTTCAGTACGCGGCGGACTTTGACCGAGGGTGCTCCGGATGAGGACCCTCTTAATGGGTCGAAACATGTCGAGCAATCATCGACTTAAATACTTACGTGAGTATTTTAATACATAATATATTTTCGATAATATTTTAATATATTTTCAAAATGCTCAATTTTGAAAATACAATGCAAAAAATTTTATTTCACGGAAGCAGAAGCGGAAGCGGAACCGAAAACAGAACCGGAACCAGAAGCGGAGCTCAAGTGAGAGCTAAGTAGACGAGATGTTAAGGGTAGGTAGAGAGATGGCAAGCGGAGAAATGAGCGAATGACAGGTATAAACCTGTTGGTTTTGGATGTACGCCGCTCATGTCCCGCCATCGCGCTAGGCTCCGGCATCCGCTATGACTTCTGGGTCGCGTTTTATAAAGTTACAATTTACAATTTCGCTGTTTGCCTCTCTAACGCACGCACATATTGGCTAGAAAGAGAGGCAAACAGCGAAATTGTAAATTGTAACTTTATAAAACACGACCCTGGTTTAAAAATAACAGATGCAGAACAGAAGCGGATGTGTTAAACAAAACGGAAGTTCCGCAGAAACAGAAGCGGAAGCAGAACTCCGTTACATCCCTAATAGTTTGACAGTTTAGAAATGATCCTAATATACTTAGGAACCATGAGATCGATTTTAATAAAAAGAAAAACTGCATTCATTCACTTACAAAAATACGTGTACTCGGCCCTATAACACTTAGCGTATCGTAGTGTTACTCTCTTTCACTGTTTCTCATAAGGGCAACAAAGACAGTTTTGTGTTTCGTCCATGGGTTTGGGTTTACGAATGCTTCCATGAATGACTAAGCGACTTAAGAATTTTAGCATCATGATGACTTGTCTGGCGCACACGCACGTTCAACTTATTTAACCTCCAATTCGATCACGGCGCCATCTAGTGGTGAGCGGCATGACTAGCACTGACGTAGTCGAATGAGGGTTTTCTCGAAAACATATGCCACTAGTTGGCGCGACTTAGCCGTACCTAAGGTCCCGCTAAGAAACACAATTATCTAACTCCAAAGAAAACGAACTAAAATGTATTTTTATTTTTTTATATAATTTTATTAGCTCAAACAAAACATTTAAACACGAAACTATAGGCGCTCTGAGAATTTAGACAAGTTTTTGGACCTGACGCCTCAGTGCTGCCGCCCTGGTGAACGTCATTTCAGAACGTCATTTCAGCAGTTTTTGGTTGTAATATTAAAATACTGTAGTGTTTATAAAGAATACTCAATATAGGTAAATAATGATTCGAGTTAGTAATTCTATACCCTCTTTAGTTTTTTGTATACTCGGTGTAACCAAATTTTTGAGTCACATCATCAGCCTCGGTCCACGGCTGGACGTAGGTGTCTCCTATTAACTATGTGTATAGACGCATTTGGAGGTAAATGCCATTAATCACCAAGCGTATTGGCGATCGCAGTAATGTGTCTATTATAACGCCGCTACCCATCATCAATCTTCTGTTAAAGAATGGTCAGTGACACTTTGTGTGCGTTTACAAGGTATTTTTACTATATACCTTATACACTAATGGTGTACTATAAACATATCTGTCAGATACAATTATCAGCATAAACACAACTTCGTTACTTCATAATATATTATAATTTCACAATAATAGGTACAAAAACTAGCGCCTGATAAAAAAAAGTAGCAATGTCACACAAATCCCATAATCGTTTCCCATACCGAAGCCAAGGCACCCGTAATCACCCGTTTTAAAAGCCCAGGGTACATGAGGAACACATCAGACCTGACTTCTACTGACCATTCAGGAAAAATGGCCTAAATACCATGCTGGGTATAGTATTGTATTCTAGCCATTTTTCCATAACTCGACGTCAAACGTGCCTAAATTGCGTGGTCCCAACGCTGGCCCAGTACTTATTGGGGATCTCACATACACCCTTGAATTTCTTCGCAGATGTATGCAGGTTTTCTAACGACATTTTTCTTCACCGTAAAATTGGTACGAGCCGGAGATTGAACCATTGAACCCACAACCGCTCGACCACAAGCTCTTCATCATCATCATCAGCTTATGATAGTCTAATGCTGGACGTAAGCCTCTCCTATTAACTATGCGTATAGACGCATTAGGAGGTAAATGTCCATAATCACGACGCTGGGCAAGCGGATTGGCGATCGCAGTAATGTGGTAACCACTATTACAGGTGTACGGCCGCTCTAAGTCCTACTGGTAAGACCGCAAGCGCTTCATCACCATGGTATTCTTGGCTCCTGGGAGTCCTGGGCCTTCCACAGCCATGATGCGCTCAGCATAGTGCTCAAGGCTCAATACGACCATACCAGAGCTACGGCACCATGTCCATCTACTAGATAGAGAGTACGTGACGGACTACACATCAGACTTTACTTCTACGGACCATTCAGCATCATGCTACTGTTGACTCCTGGGTCTTCAACAGCCATGATACGCTCTGCTTTTTCGTCTATTTGCTATGTAAAGTTTTCTGAAGGTATGAATATTATATTTTTCCCTGATAGCCGTCATCTTAAAGTTCAAGAAAATGCGGCTGTTTTATTTTTATTTCCTATAAATTATTAATAATCTTTTTTTAAATGAGTAAGGTGACGTTTGTGCAGTTTTATGGATGAATAGAGCCTAATGCGTTCGTCCGTAATCAGTACAATGAAAATAGAAAAAAAACTGTCAATGTCGCTCTTGTCATTCTTTCATTTCTTTTTCTATTTCAATTTACTTGTTGTAGACGAAAGCATTAGGCTCTGTTCAGCTATAAAACCCAACGAATGTCATCTCACTCACTTAAAAAAAATTGTTAACAAATTATTAGACATAAAAATAAAAGAGCCCCATTTTCTTGAACCTTAAGACAACGGCTATCAGGGAATAATATAATATCCACAGAACTAAGATGACAAAGAATGATCGACAACGATTAAAAGCGTAACTAAAAACGAAACGCAAGTGTGTGCGTAAATTTGTCTATGTGTGGTCAGGAATAGGGTTGCCTATTACAACAGAGCAATTATCTATCGATGTTTGACTGTTTTATCGACAAAATGGTATTTTAATTCATCGTTTTTTTGCTATAAGCTTTATACTATAATGTGAATTGAGGGTGTCAAATTACAAATTGCAAACGTGTGTGAACTTATTATCTGGCGTATACCTTAAATTTAACAGAAATAATAAAAATCGCATATTATCAAAAAAAATCCACAAAACATGGCAAGGTCCTTCAAGTTTGTTAAATACACATTCGTATTTTAAATCTGGGACTATGACGGCCTCGTAATGTAATAGACTGATTAGGTATGTTTATCGAACGAATATCGATATTGGTAGTTCAACATTTAGTCAAGCTCTAGCGTAGGGTAACAATTTATATTTTTACACAAAATATCCTTTAATATTTACTATTCTGATAAATTATTAGCGTACAGTGATAGGATAACTAACAATTAATGCTAGAAAGTGATAACTTACACAATTTATGCTACTAAATCGACAAAATATAGCTTGAAAACAATCAACCGGCAAATCATATTTGCCTATGAAACGAGTGTTTGTCGTCATTTCTTCGGTGGGTAACAGGGCAATCCTTTACACTACACGATGACATATCGCTTTAATTATTTGTGTAAATTTACTTCTTACTAGAATTAAATATAAAATCACTTTTAAATAACAGTCTCCGTCGAGAAGGCTGATACGGCTGATATGTCACTTCGAAAGTGGGCACGCTTTTGGGATTGTTTTCTATCTCTTTTGCACTCGTGTAATAGTCATATGACTGGTGACTTCCCTTTCACACGCTTCCTTTCTCTATTAAGCGCTAGGCGCGGATTCTAACTTTATGATAATATCCATGCCTTCAGAAAACTTTACATAGCCAATTGTGTCATCACCTTAACTCTTCCCACGGGTGTCGTAAGAGCCGACTAAGGGATTGAAGTATCACTGACCATTCTTTGACAGAAGATTGATGATGGGCAGCGTCATAATAGTGGACACATTACTGCGATCGTCAATCTGCTTGCCCAGCGTGGCGATTATGAGCATTTACCTCCTAATGCGTCTATACGCATAGGTAATAGGAGATGCCTATCCAGCAGTAGACTTAGTAGTAGTAGAGTAGATAGGCTAAGGATTATAATATCCAAAGGTCCACCTACCGGATCTTGGGTAGGTGACGAGCCACACATCATCAGGACGGACCTCCATGGTCCTCACGGCGTCTGCGTGTTCCTCGTAACATCTTGGCAGCACCACGCCATCATCTCCGAAGCGACGGAACCCATTCGGCTTGCCTGGAATTGGTAATCCAATCAATTATACCCTCCTAAGGACCATGGTCCTTCCTGTAATGATATTATAAGATACACTGCCAAATTAAGGGAACTAATAATATGTATTTTATTTTATAAAGTATGTAGATAAAACCTGTAACATAATCTTTGAAATATAATTAAAACTAAATAAACTAAAGCAATAAAATAAAGTAGGTAAGTCATCAATGTCATCATTATCAAATTAACTAATAAATAGGTACCTTTAAATAATCGAAGTAGCTGAGCTTCGGTATCCTTCGGGAAGTCTTTCACTTTGACACTTTCCATTTAGGTAGGTACTTAATTTTAAAAAAATTCCTTAAAAAAACCTTTACACACCCTGACACTTTTTGGACGCTCAGTAGCCGTACGTACCTAGTATGAATTGGCAAGAAAGGTTTGCGTTAAGGCCGAGCCACACTAAATACGTGTGCAGTACGTGCATGTGCACACACATCCGGTATGTCTTGGCCTTTAGCGTTTATTTGATGCGTAAAGCAGTCTATCGCGCTCATGATGTTTTTGAGCGAGAGTGATGGGCTACTTTACGTATCGAGTAATCGCTAACGTTAACGTTAAGTACCTGCAAGAAAATTTGAATGCGGTATTTAAGGATTTTTTATTTGGGTTTTTAATGTCTATTTCCACCATTTTATTTATATTTTATTTGATTTTTATAATGTTTGCTTGCGACTATTGCTAATTTTTATTTTGTATGCCTATCGGCAAAGCATATAGCTCTCATATAATGTTGTACCAACATTGTTACCTATGTTTACATATAAATCATTTGAATTTGAAAAAAAAGGGATACGCCAAAGTCGCTCGGGATCGCTCATAGTACACCAAACGAAGGAAACTCAGAGGAAAAAACTCGTGTATAAGCGAATTTTGGCATAGTTGTAGGGAGTGGTGTTTTAAACCACATACTAAAAGTACTGGTGGTTAGGGGTAGAGCTAACGGGGGGAGGGGGGTGTAAAGGTCCTTATTTTTAATTTTTCGTAAATAACTCGTAAACCGTGGCTTATAGCAAAAAACGGTCTAGTACATAAGTAATCTACATCAAATTCTCTACAAAAATGGTATACGCATGTTTCCTCTGGGATCAATATGTTATGAGATAAGAAAGCACGAAGATGAACACAATAGAAATAAACACATTTGTTTAAGTAGGAATGGCACATACAGAATGCTCGCGAGCATTCCAAAAGATTTCAATGCTCAATTCCTGACCATATTTAGAGTCTTTAATGTTATATAAAATTTCCTGGATTCGGCTTGGTTTCAGAGATAATCAACCGTTTTTTCTAAATAAGTTTTTCGACGTTACTCGACATAAAACTTCTTTTTGATTACAATGCTACCACAATGTGTTTTAATATTACCACACCTTTTGCCTGGCAATCAAAAAATGGGAATAAACTTGACGAAATAACCAGTCCCTAAAAAAAATATTAAAATAAATATTTTTTACAAATTGTTGTTATGATAAAAAGTACTGGAAATGTCAAAAAGTATTCAAAAAGTCTAAAATAAAGGAGAAAAAAAATTTTTTTTTTTGGTTGTATTTGACATTAGGTCTCATAATATTTTTTGTTTATTTTGATATCTGGAATGCATACTTAAAATCTTTTGGAATGCTCGCGCCCGGGCGCGCCCTGTATGCTTATTTGTAAAAATAAAATTCCTAATTATCTTCTAAACCTAAAATATTCTCATAATCATCGTCAAAAGATTTTTACTATGCATTCTAGACATCGAAACAAACAAAAATTATTATGAGACCTAATGTCAAATACCACCAAAAAAATTTTTTTTTTTCTTTTTTTTTTTGACTTTTTGCATACTTTTTAACATTTCCAGTACTTTGTATCACAACAACAATTTGTTGAAATTATTTATTTTAATATTTTTTTTAGGGACTGGTTATTTCGTCAAGTTTATTCCCATTTTTTGATTGCCAGGCAAAAGGTGTGGTAATATTAAAACACATTGTGGTAGCATTGTAATCAAAAAGAAGTTTTATGATGAGTTACGTCGAAAAACTTATTTCGAAAAAAAGGTTGATTATCTCTGAAACCAAGCCGAATCCAGGAAATTTTAAGTAACATTAAAGACTCTAAATATGGTCAGGAATTGAGCATTGAAATCTTTTGGAATGCTCGCGAGCATTCTGTATGTGCCATACCTACTTAAACAAATGTGTTTATTTTTATTGTGTCCAACTTCGGGCTTTCTTATCTCATGACGTATTGATCCCAGAGGAAACATGCGTATACCATTTTTGTAGAGAATTTTATGTAGATTACTTATGTACTAGACCGTTTTTTGCTATAAGCCACGGTTTACGAGTTATTTACGAAAAATTAAAAATAAGGACCTTTACACCCCCCTCCCCCCGTTAGCTCCACCCCTAACCACCAGTACTTTTAGTATGTTGTTTAAAACACCATTCCCTACAACTATGCCAAAATTCGCTTATACACGAGTTATTTCCCCCGATAGGCAACTTTTGGTCTTCTTTAGGTGGGCTATCACTGGAACTAGATTAATCACCAAATAAAAATAAAAAACACCGACTGCAACCTACTCCTCTAAGAACCCATTATCAGACCCCGACTTGGTGTCAAAATAATAGTCGATTCGCGAACCTCCTCCTTTTTTGAAATCGGTTAAAAAATCCTGAACTAGATTATTCAACTTTAAAGGCAATTGTACCATAATTTCGAGCAACCATCGCAAGTTTCCGTAGTGTAGCGGTTATCACGTGTGCTTCACACGCACAAGGCCCCCGGTTCGATCCCGGGCGGAAACATCGATTCTTTTTGCATTTTTTTACTTCTAATTTTTTACACATCGAGTGCTGGAGATTAGCACTATTGAATACTGAAGGCAATTAATACTTAATTCATATTAATACTTACATTTTGAAAGTTAACCTTGTAGTAAATGTTGTTCAAAATTATTAATATGATATTCAGGTTGTATTATCTCGTAACACCATATTATTTATTTATTATGAATATTATGATAATGTATGATGTAGGTACCAGGTACCTCCTGACTTTCACCGTTCCATAATTTACATTCTTGACTGTATATTAAAAATGTTGAATGATTTTATCCATTAATGATAAATTATTACTCATGCTCTTGTACTAACTATGAACTACCACTACCTACCTATGTATATTAAAAATGTCTCATTTATCCGATTAAAAAAAGCGATAATCACAAGAAAATAAGCTACTTTCCATGAATATTATTATAACAATTTTAAATCATTATTATTTATTACCTACGACTAGGTACCTACTTATTTACTTTTTTATTACGTAACTTTTTTATCGGTCTATATTTTCAAAACTGTACAATATATTTTTAGATAAGTATCAGGTTTATCCATTATTTTGAATAAAAATACAGTCATGTTAAAAATTGTTTACTTACATTATTGCTATTAATAAAAAAAGTACAGGTAGTGATGTACCGTGAGAACTAGAGCATCGTGACTATGTTATGTATCTAAATAGTATCAAGTTATTGCGTGTAATATACTCCTTTGCGCTTGGAGATAGAGTTCAATTTTAATTCCCGTGACTACTTTTTAAACGTTGTATCTAGTAAAGTAACCACGAACAAATAATGCATCTATTGAACACTTATTTGTATGTAAATAAAGTTTAAATTAACGCGATATGACTACTTTAAGCATTTTGTATACAATACCGCTTGTAATATTGTACAGCAATAACAGTGTATTTACTAAATTTTTACTGTATAGAATATAGAGTTGAAATTAGCATGTATATTGGCGTTTGTATATTTGTTTTGAATCTAGTGATTCTAAATACGTTGTTTTCTATAAATTAAAAACTGTATCAGATTAATTTGCCGCAATATGTATATTTGGAAAATCTGACATGTACAGTCAGCTGCAGAGAAAAGTAGACCCCCTTGCATACAAATTTGTATGCAACTCTACTTTTTTCTGCAGCTGACTGTACATATTGCTACTTTGTCCGAGGGTACCCCTGACGAATTGAGTCGAAATGTATGTTGAGCAACCATCGACTTAAATGAGGGTTTTCTGAAATGCCGTTCACCAGGGTGGCAGCTCTGAGGCGTCAGGTCCAGAAACTTGTCTAAATTATCAGAGCGCCTATAGTTTCGTGTTTAAATGTTTTGTATGAGTTAATAAAGTTATATAAAAAAAAAAATACCTTTTAGCTAGTTTTTCTAGGCTAGATAATTGTGTTTCTTAGCGGGATCTTAGAGCTAACTGGCGCCAACTAGTGGCATACGTTTTCGAGAAAACCCTCATTGCGTGAGTAATCCGGTTCGTTCAATATTTTAATGATCAAGTGTCACGTTAGTTATAATTCTAAAAGTGTGTCTGTTATTGAAGATGCAAATAAAAAAAAATAGGCTCATCTATGGAGGCACACTGAACTGAGCACTATTTACAAACGGTATGTATACAATTTTTCAGTTGAAAGTAAAAAAAGGTAAACAAATATATGGCTGACTTTCCAAAGTAATTGACGTGACTTTGACACATATCCTGAAACACTCGCAGATATATTTTTGCGTTAATACTAATAAATATTTAAAAAAATAACAAAAAATGTATGTGAACTTCGGGTTTAAGGTTTTATGTTAGCGATAAAACCAAGATTTTGTTCTAAAAGTGTGATTATGAAATAATTTAAGTAAACAGGTTTGTTTACCTTTTTTTCTAGTTTCAACTGAAAAATGGTATACATATCACAACACTAGAAAAACTTTTCTATTATATACTTCAAACTGTCTAGTGACAGGTATTATACACGCTTACTACCGAGCCTTTCTAGGGCTCCCGTATATAGGCTCCCCACTCCGAGCTAGGACCTAGCCTTGCTAAACGCATAATTAAGTACAACTCAAATATCTTTAGTCCAAACCTTGTGAAATACTATCCATTCGATATGATACCCAATATCCAATTCACTCGATTTCACTAAACTTTTATTTAAAGAATAACGCTTAGATACTCTCAGATCATCATCATCATATCTGCCGAAAGACGTCCAATGCTGAACATAGCCCCCCCCCCTAAATATTGCCACAATGACCAGTCCTGTGCCACCCGCATCCAGCGGACTCCTGCGACCTTCACCAGGTCATCAGTCCACCTTGTGGGGGGGCCACGCTGCGCCTTCCGGTACGTGGTGGCCGCCACTCGAGAACCTTCCCGGCTAGTGTCAAATTAGGTACTATGGGGTTTTGACATTAGTGACATTACTAACCGAGAGTAAGCGTTATTCTTCGGTAGAAGTTTAGTGAAATCGTGCTTTAGACTCTTATAAATGGGTCAAAATTCTTTTCGTTGTCTTGTTTCATACCACTATGTCACGTTTTTAATTGCTGTTTCGACTAAATATATAAAACAAATCCGGTGCAACTGTACCCATTTCTTTTTCACGGTAGATTTTAATCCATACATGAGAAATTAAAAACAAAATATCAACTCATACAAAAATCACAACTCCGTCACGTTTTTTAGGGACACAAAATAAGACAACGAAAAGAATTTTGTCTTTTGTCCCAAATAACGTTAACTGATGGAATAATCTTACACATACACTTTATGGCTTTTTTCGATGATAAAATATCAAAAAATCCAGCGCATGTTTGTGGAATGAACTCCTTACCTAGGTTTCATTGAGGGATTACAGCCTGGCAAAAAAGAGTAGAAAAATGGCAACATTGTAGTGTCGTCCCGTTTTCTCACGCATATTGATTTGAAAGGGACGACACTACGATGTTGCTACTTTTTAATTTCTACTCTTTTTTGCCAAGCTGTACAGTAAAGGAAATATTGCCCAAAGCTAGAATTCTTAAAAGTGTCGGTGTTGCTACTCAAGTAACCTATTTTATACTAAAAATAGTAGGATTTCCATTAAAGTTTAGTATTTTTCATTTATTTATTAATAAATCAACGTATGGGAAATGTTTTCCCTGAAGTTAAGTTTGCTAGTTTGACGGTATCCAAAAAGGAGTTTATATCGATTTTAAATTACCGCAACGCGCATTTAGGATACTTACACATTGCATGGAGCATTGAGTTACAATTAAAGCACGGTAACTGCTTATCAAATAGGCCGTATGCTTGTTTGTCACAGTTGTTGTTCTAAAAGAATTTGCACACTTTTTCTGCCGCGTGGTCACGGCAGTAAGAATACATTTGTCACCACACCAACTGCTCCCTCGGGTGTCGTAAGAGTCGACTGAGGGATTGAAGTGTCACTGACCATTCAGAGGATTGATGATGGGCAGCGGCGTCATGTCATCATAATCGATACATTACTGTGCGCCCAGCAAGGCGATTATTGGCATTACCTCCTGTTGCGTTCAAGCATAATTAGTGGGAGAGACCTACGTCTAGCAGTGGACTGAGATAGGCTGAAGATGTGAAACAACTGAACACGATACGTTCTCGTAAAAATGTAAGAGGTTAATTTTCCAACCATTGCCTTAAAATCACTGATTTCATTAAAGGTGCATTGCATTCAGACCAAACGAGCATTCGCTATTCTATCCCCCACTCTACGAAATCAACGAATCACGTTTTGTGTAACGATCGACTTTCATAGAGTAGGGGGTTAGAATAGCGAATGCTCGTTTGGTCTGAATGCACCTTAAGTGAATTGAGAAATGCCAAAAATGTTTTTCTTGCGATATTAATATTTTTAACAGGTTTTTTACGTAATAATAATCTGCACTATAAATACTACCTCTGGCTATTTATCTTCAAATACCCGTTAGTGCACTTTTCTAAGGAACTACCATTCACAGCATGTTTCAACTCAATTATAATCCAATATAACTTGACCGCTCTATACATATCAACTGTATGTAATACGAATTCCAAGTTAAACTAGATTTTATATTCCTAATAGTGAATTTATTGATGAAACATTAATTCTTACTGCCGTCACCAAGCAGCACTAATAATACTTTTAGGCGACATTTTTTTAATTAAATATTTTCATCATCATCATCAGTCTATGATAGTCCACTGCTGGACGTGGGGGGTCTCTCCTATTAACTATGCGTATAAACGCATTTAGGAGGTAAATGCCCATAACCGCCACGCTGGGCAAGCGGATTGGCGATCGCAGTAATGTATCCACTATCACTATCAATCTTTTATGAAATAATGGTCAGTGACACTTCAATCCCTTAGTCGACTCTTACGATAGCCGAAGGAGGAGTTGGGGTGGTGACAAATGTATTCTTACTGCCGTCACCACACGGTTTCAAATTAAATATTTTAATTCTTGTTTGATGGCGGCCCGATTTTGTTTATCACGAACGGTATTAAGCACCCATAGGTTAATATGGTTGAGAAAAAACATTAAAACTTGGTGTTTTTTTTGCCCGCCTTCCACTGCGAGCGGAACGGGCTCATTAATGGCTCCGTTTCACGTTCATCGCTGGCCAAGTGCTAGTATGAAGTTGATTGCTGTAAGTCACACCAGCGGTGTAAGTTAAACGGAGCCATTAGTGAGTCCGTGCCATAAGTACCTCCATGGCCATGTATCATATGCATGAAGTCATTAGACTCTGGCCGGCAAAACTTTGCACAAGAAAAACGCGGTAAAGTAAAAAAAAACGCGACCTGGCTACAAATTCTCTACCAAATTATATGACAGTTTGACAATGACAGATTAATTAAATAAATATAAAATAAATATCTTGGGACATATCTTACTCAAATCGACTTGCTCCCACGGTAAGCTCAATTAAGGCTTGTGATGTACATAGGTACCAAGCGACCATATATATAATATACATATAGATACTTAAATACATAGACAGCCGTGAGCAAGGAACAAATATTTTTGATAAACAAATACACAAATATTGCCCTCGCCGGAGCTCGAAGCCGGGACCTCCAGCTTCGTAGGCAGGGTCACTACCAACTAGACTACGGAGGCTGACGAAAATTGATAGACAAAATTGTTGCCATGTAAAAAATATCAAAAAAATGCTCTGCAAAGTTGTACAGGCTGCTTAGGCAAATTGCCAATCGCTAGCGCTTAATCGTCAATCGTAAACGAAAGGCAGCTAAATGTCTTTGTCGCACTAATATGAAAGAGTGACAGAGAGGGAAAACTACGATACGCGACTAAGCGTTAGCGATTGGCAACTTGGCTAAGCATCGTCGGTTTATATGCGTTAGACGCACTAATGATTTCTCCAATGTGGTAAAAAGTGCCCAAGACTGAAGCCATGAAGACAAGGCGAAGGTCGCAATAAACTTTTTTTTTCTTATGGCCTTTTATGGTGCATCATTTATCACAGCTAATTAAGTTTTTGTGATTTGATCTGCCCATTAGAAGTCAATGGTACAGTCAAATGCAAAATAAGGTATAAAAATATGTCCCAGTGCACTTTAATTCTGTATAATAAGAATGTCGTAACTGATTTACTTCATACAGGTATTCTTATCTTTATAAGAAGATTCATTTCATTTTCATTTCTTCCGAATTCATTCGATACATAAATACATACTGTACGGATGGCAAAAAAGACGGAATTTTCAGACCCATCATAATACGTTTTCGCCAAATAATGTAGTTGAAACTAGAAATAAGCAAATACATATAAACAATATAATCAAAGTCAAAGTCAAATGATTCTTTATTCAAATTATAACAATTGTTTTTCTTCAATGGGGTGTCTTTGATCACCTACATGGGGTCACATTGAACAGAATCTTACGTATAGTTGGCTATGTTTGTATAATGTTTATTTTATAAGACGATTGTTCTCTCTGTTTTTGTTTTTAATAAAATAATAAAGTTGAATACCGAAGTTTTCGGGGTTACTTTGATCACAAATCTTTGATTAAAATAACCCCAAAACGACTTAAATTTACATTCAATTACTTAAAAAAATATAATATAAGGTATTAAGTAAAGGAACGTCAATGTCAGTTTAACTTTAATCACAACGTTTCATTTTTCTATCTTCATATATTTTTAAGGTAGCGTTTCATTTTTTTTTACCGAGAAAGATAACAAAAAGTTGATGTTACCATTTTATTTTTGGATTTTTACGCCTAATTTTAGAAGATATTGAAGTTTAAACTTTAAAATTGATCAATATAACCCCAGCTTACGTTAGCGTGTGTCAAAAAGTGACGTTGTTGACAGATAATATATTGAACTGACAGCTGTTAGGATGAACTGACTTCTAGCTTCTCTTAAGGTGCATGCAGACCAAAAGAGCATTCGCTGTTCTATCCCCCGCTCTACGAAATCAACCAATCACGTTTTGTGTAACGATCGAATTTCGTAGAGTGGGGGGTTAGAATAGCGAATGTTCGTTTGGTCTGAATGCACCTTAAAGTTACGTTAGAACTGCGACCAAATCGCATAGGGGATTTGGTCGCAGTTCTGGAGATGGTTGATTACCTACCCCTTTTGTTTTTATAGATTACATTTGCAAAACCAAATGGTTGGTAACGAAACAAGGGCTATACGCTGTCTTATTACTATTAAACGTCCATTTTCAATAAACAAAATGCGTACGCATTCTGATAAAATATTTGGGTAAAAATTCTTTTCGTTGTCTTATTTTGTGTCCCTAAAAAACGTGCCGGAGTTGTGATTTTTGTATGAGTTGATGTTTTGTTTTTAATTTCTCATGTAGGACTGTAGGTATGGATTAAAATCTACCGTGAAAAAGAAATACAGTTGCACCGAATTTGTTTTATATACTGAGTCGAAACAGCAATTAAAAACGTGACATAGTGGTATGAAATAAGACAACGAAAAGAATTTTGACCCATGTGTCTTCACCCTATCTCTTTAAAAAAAATCCCTCGGGCTATGCCTCTGACCTTTGCCAGCCCGCTCCGCTGTGACCCACGCAGCGCGCCCGCGCCGCCAGTCGCAACGCAGACCCAGCGCGCGCCGCACGCACGCGTTCACGTTACGTTTCGAGTGCGTTTACGTTTGTGAGTGACTTCCGATTTCTGACGGTAAGTCGTAGTGATATTTTTGTGATTGCGTCTTGTAGATTTCTTTGCAGCAATTTTGTGATTTTTAAGCAGTAGCCTATCGCACAAAACTTTACAAGCGTACAATTCTACAAAATTGTATAAATTCCCATACAAAAAGTTGACAATTTTGTCTTCTTGTAAAGTTTTATGGTTTAGGCCCTAGGTATTTTCAAGTAATTTTAAAATTATGTGGTAGTCAAACAGTTGTAAAAATGTACGGAAATCGTTATTATTTCGATAGTAGTTTAAATGTTATTTTAATCGAAGCTTATTTGCTATTGACTGGTAATATTTTAATGATATTGCAAAGAAAAATGTTTTATATATTCAATAAGAATTTATAGTACTTAATACTAGCGACCCGCCCCGGCTGCGCACGGGTACTATACCTACATAAAAACCTTCCTCTTGAATTACTCTACCTATTAAAAAAATCTCGTCAAAATCCGTTGCGTAGTTTTAAAGATTTAAACGTACAAAGGGACATAGGGACAGAAAAAGTGACTTTATTTTATACTATGTAGTATGTAGTCATTACGGTGGTGGAAAACATGAAGCAAAAATAATAAACACAAGAATATTCAATTTAAAAAAATCAACCTATTGTTATACTGTGTAGATTTTAAACAAGATCGTTGTAAAATAAATTTGATTAAGTTTTATAATTATTAGGCTATTAGTACGCTCTACTTACTGCGCTAATTTTCGCTAAATTACATGTTATAAGAATTTTAGTGCTCTTCTTATCTTATCTCATGGAATCGTGTTGAAACTTATAATTATGTTATACACGAATTAATACACTTTCATCTTTATCCGTCAAACTTTGGAAGCATTCTTTAGGTTTTATCACTTATTTATTAAATTACACTCATGAACAACATTATACTTACATGAACGCATGAAATGTGATTTAACCCCTGGAACGAACGCCGCAGTCATAAATTTGATTGTCGATTAATTACTGTAATTATTTTATAATATTGTCCAAGTGGCTTGTGACGGATCTGTCACTAGGCACTCCAGGGGTTAATTAAAAATAGGCTTTAAGATTACTTAGGGTTGATATAAAAAAAAATACGGGCATTTTTAATTTTTGGTGTACCCAATTAGCGCGAAGTTAAAAAACCTTAATTGCAGTCAGCTTCGTAACGACAATTTAATTTCAGATGACTGACGGCACATATCGAAATAAGTAAAGTAACATTAGGATATATAAAATAAAGTTTACATTACAACAGACTTTTTCAGTCATTAAACTATTTTTTTTAATAACTTAATAACATTAAGGGTTAAGAGACTATACCATTCGTCAGTTGAGAATAAAAAAATGTAAACAAACCTGCCACTTGCATTATTTCATAATCATGCACTTTCACACAATAATATAATAACACAATCTTGGTTTTATCATCAACTTACAACCTTAAACCTGAAGTTCACATACATTTTTTGTTAAATTTATTGATATTTATTACTATTAACGTAAAAATATATCTTTGATCGTGTTTCGCTATGTGTCAAAGACGTCAAATGCTATGGAAAGTCAGCCATATTTGTTTACCTTTTTATTTACTTTCAACTGTAGAATTGTATAGTTTCTTAAAGAAATTATTTATCCTAAATAAACTTTCCTTATTAATGGAAATTAAGAAAATACCCTGTATTACGAGTAGTACAGTCGCCACCAGATATATTACATCGATCGCCAGCCAGGGTGCTCAAAAATATCTGAGCAGCTCTGTATTGATATTTTTGAGCAGCGTGGCAGCTCCTACATCATCATCATCAGCCTATGATAGTCCACTGCTGGACGTAGGCCTCTCCTATTAACTATGCGTATAGACGCATTAGGAGGTAAATGCCCATAATCGCCACGCTGGGCAAGCGGATGGACGATCGCAGTAATGTGTCCACTATGATGACGCTGCTGCCCATCAAGCTCCCACATACAGGGATGTTATTTTATATTTTCGTTAAATTGGACCGACAGGTTACTCGGGACATTAATAGAAGTTGCCTGGTATATCGGTTTTTGTTATTTTTTTTGTTTTTTTATTAATAATTGAAATGGCAAGTGTGAGAGAACCAGAATAAGATCTCAGGTGACTGAAAGCACATGTCAAAATAAGTAACATTAGAATGTAATAAAATGTTGCAATACACTTGTTCAGTCATTAAACTTATTTTATTAATAACTCAATAACAGTAAGAGTTAAGACACTAGTTTATTAGAGAAATTGATTATTTTTTACCTAAAGAAGCTTCCCTTAAATTTAATGAAAATCAATAAAAACACCGTGTAAGTATAACAGCGACTTTGCTTTGTAAAGCTTCAAATGCAAACTATGCATAAATCTAGCGAAGGAAGATCGTACGACCTCGAACCAATAAACCTTTCATTTCTATTCATACAACTCGTACAACATTATGCGGAAATGTGCTCTATATCTGATGAGGTAATTGTCATAATCCTATATACTTTGAGAGAATTCAATATGTACCCAGTGTTACAATTATATGAATCATAACACAAAGCGTCTAGTGCTGCTTTTATTATTCAAATATATTCGCTACTGTATTCGTATGTTTGTCTATCTCTTAGTTCCTGTAGTCTACTTAATTGCAAAGTTCATATAATAAAACCTATAATATAACCTATTAGAATATTAGCTATTATCTATTAGCTTTTATTATAGGTTCCTCTTTGTATACACCGTGTTTTTATTGATTTCCGTTAAATTAAAGGGAAGCTTATTTAGGTCATATATAATCAATTTGTCTAAGAAACTAGTACCTTAACTCCTGTCCTGTCTTACTGTTATTGAGTTATAAAAAAAATAAGTTTAATGACTGGACATCTTAATGCTACTACTTTATTACATCCTAATGCTACTTATTTGGACATGTGCCGTTAGTCACCTGAGATCTTATTATTATGGTTCTCTCACACTTACCATTACATTTATTATGTATGAAAACGAAACAAAATGATTTTTTCTAATTCGACTAAATGCAGTATACCAGGTAGCTTCAATTAACGTACCAAGCAGCCTGTTAAATTTAACGGAATGAAAAAAAAACAGAAAAGATCACCAATTATCACCATAGGGGAGAGGGGTGGGTCATCGGACAAATCACGTGTAATTTTTTGGTACTCTTTGCTGAACAGCATTTTTTAAAACACTTTTTAAGTATAACCAAATGTCAAACACTGAACTAATTTTTCGAACTTGGAATGTATACGTCCTAGAAATCGTATGACGTGATTAATGGACAAGCCCTTGTTCACAAATAGAGCGTTTGTTCTATTTCGATAGATACTGATGTTATAGTAAAAATACGTTAACTGAACGGTATACATTACATGTACTAAACCGTTGAGAAATCTGTAATATAAAACCTAAGAAGCTTTACTAAATCACTAACAAAAACTTAGCAGCAACACGCAGCTTATTTAAACAATGCAGCAATAAACTTCAGACAATAGGGCTTATCCTATTCGGAGATTTCCACCAGATAACCTTTTCTTGTATATGTGCGTTTTGAAACTTCCTTATCATATCCGTACATGGGTAAAACAACTTTTAGAGCTGTCAATGGACATAACTACAAAGGTGATTGAATGATTAATCAAACAAATAATTTCTACAAATTTAATTTCCATTTCTTAAAGTGACTATTACTATTTAGCTGCTCCAATTCCGATTTTCATGAATAGAAAGTTTTTTATTTTTATTTAACGAGGTGGCGTACGACCGTATTCAGCCGCCAACATGATTTTTTGCAGTCTTTGATATACAGGGTGTTCCACGAGCCACTGAGAACCTTGAACGGGGTGATTTAGTAGGCTATACTGAACAACTTTTAATATGGGGCCAATCACGAAATCGAATATAAAAATTTGTCATTTTGACCGATTGATCACGACATTTTATATGAAAAAGGCAATTTTTTTTTGAGATTTCTGGGTTTGCTCCATAGTAAATGTTATTCAGTTTAACCTACCAAATCACCCCGTTCAAGGTTTTCAGTGGCTCGTGGAACACCCTGTAGTTATCTATGCGACTGCGCATAGTTAGGCATTAAAAACTTAATTATTTAGTCCCACAATGTCGTAACAGATGTGCTTACCATGGAAAAAATCAATTGCGAAAGACTCTGGTTGTAACGGGATTCGAACCCGCTTCCTCTGGATTGCCGGTCCAAACTATTTAGGTACTCACCTGCGGTTCGTTTCATAAAACCACACTCCTGTGTAATACCTCTCATTATCCACCAGCCACATAAATACTATTATTCGTAACAGATAACTATTACAACTACATTAAGCTGATGCATTATAATCCTATTGTTACACTAGTGCCGTAAATCGGTTGTCATTTCGTTACCCAACACATAGATTAAGTATAATATAATTCGTTCTCACGTCATTAACATTATAAACTGACAGATTGTTGGATTCAGGTGCAATTAGTTGGTTTTAGAGCATGTCGTGCGAAATTTATGATGTAATTAAATATTAAATGTATGATAAATTGTATTGCTAATAATATTTACTTCGGTTACCGCGAGGATTACACATGATGAGGAGGATTATTTCATGTATTACTAATCTTGAAATCCATTGACTTAAGGTTATGACGAGTTTTTATTCGGCTCCTATAGATGTCGTTGTGAAATTTCCATTCTTGTATTATTTTTAAAATGTATTTATCTACTTTCTATTTTAAGAATGATAGATTAGGGAACATACCCATACTACGTGACCTGTTTAGGGGGGGGAGAGGGGGTCCGTCAAAGTACCACTACTGGTCACCAGGGGGAGGGGAGGTGGGTCTGGTATCTTGTCACGTGACTAGTATATCTCGAGATTATTTAGTTATAATGTAATTTAAATTTAAAGCTGACTTACACGCCACCGTTTTTTCCATCACTAAAACTGCATTCACCATTTATCACTATTTCTTAGGAAAAGTAGTTCTGCTAGAAAATTGGAGGGCTGAAAGGAATTATTGTGGGAACGCTACGGGAACACTAACCTACAGCTCCAGCAAAGGGAAATGGGGTGATTGAGGACAGTGGATGCTCGACAGCCCGCTCGAGTCCGGTCGAGCGTCCCTCCATAACATAACATGTCTCTGACAATAAATGGGTATTTCTCCGAGCGTTTCAACCGCCGTGCCTTCGGTGGCAACCTTATCACACGAGAGATGCAAGAACTTTTGGATATATTCGTAGACATAGTTGACGACCTCAGTGCCTTAAGACGAAAGTCTACAATCAATGTGTGTTACCAGTGATTATTTACGGCGCCGAAACGTGGTCCTTCACCATCGGCCTCATCTCTAAACTCAGAGTCGCTCAACGAGCTATGGAGAGGGCTATGCTCGGAGTTTCCCTGCGTGATCGAATCAGAAATGAGGAGATCCGTAGGCGAACTAAAGTTACTGACATAGCCCTACGGATTAGCAAGCCGAAGTGGCAATGGGCAGGCCACATTGCACGCAGAGCAGATGGTCGATGGGGTCGAAAAGTGCTCGAGTGGAGACCATAGCTAGGCAAACGCAGCGTAGGACGTCCACCCACAAGATGGACAGACGACCTTATGAAAGTTGCCGGGACGCGCTGGATGCAGGTCGCATCTCACCGGTACATGTGGAGGTCCAGAGAGGAGGCCTATGTTCAGCAGTGGACGTCCGATGGCTGATATGATAATGGTGATGATAGTTAACGACTAACAATCCAAAAAATGTAGGAGATACCCACGGAAATCGGGTACTTATGTTGCCACCGAAGTCACGGCGGTTGAAACGCCCAAATGAAGGGTCCACGGAAAGAACATGTCTAGTCAATTCAAATTACAGAAGGAAATCCACCTTACTTTAAACAGAATAAGGTGAGAATTTTCTCTGATTTTTTTAGGCACTGGACATGTTTTTTCCATGGAACCTTCAAATGTAATGTATTATAAACGAGCTATTTGTCCCGCGGTGCGACGCCCGCGCAATGTGTAGATGTTGTAACGCCTGTAACTAATGCGTTGGGTGCCAAGTACTTCGACAACCATTGTTGTCATAAGATAAGGGTACGCGTACCACCACGAACAATACTGTTAAACCATTTGGGTATCCATGTCACTGCTATGAAAGTGACAATTAGTGATCGTCTTAAGGAAAATGGTGGCCGTGGTTCACCGCGCAAATTCGCTGAGTAGGGATCCCGTTTCATAATTCATTGGAATGGCCTCATCGGAAGACCAGCAGTGTTATTCACTAAGGAAACCGCCTTGCTATCAGCGCTGCGTCAGCGCTGCGGCAGCGTCGAGCCTAAAAATGGTATTCACTAATGCACTTTAAACGACACTAGCGCTCGGCGACGAATGCGGCGTGAGCTGGAACTACACTGCGTCGAGAGTTACCGCCTACAGTTTGACGACGAGCTGTTCTACGTTAGTGAATACCGTTTTTCGCAGCGCTGCGCTCGATGTCGAAGTGAAGGCTGTCTCGTCGTCGAGCTCGTTGACGAACGCAGCGTCGAGTGTGTGAATAAGAGAATAGCATAGCGGCCAAGGCACCCGCTAGCAACATGCTGAGATGAGTCCATTTCGTAGCATACACGTTTTATCTGTATAATTATTTTTCGTTTCTGTAATTGTGATTTTTGTGTATGTGTATGCTGTGAATAAACTTATTTCTATTCTATTCTATTCATTGATTGGCTTTATGGGTTTTACAAGATTTTGGCATACATATTTAAGTTGCAGCGTAGTTGGAGCTAGTGATGGGTCGTTCCTGTTAATTTCCCAATGTTATTATGGGGAAAGCTTCCATTTTGGAATATTCCCCATACTGTGTTGGGACAGTTAAAGAGAACGACCGATCACAGCAATATAAGCACTTACACACAGTAAAAATATTAAAACTTATTGGTAAGTTTTAATATTAATAGCTTAACGTCGTCCTTTTCCTTTTGTCTTTTCTATTTTATAGTGTTTTCGGGATTAAATAAATGTATTTTCTTTATTTATTCTACTTCGCAGCCCTATCTTGTATTGTATCTTATTATGGGGCATTTTCAATTTTAGCGTGAAATTAAAAAACCTTAATTGCAGTCAGCTTTGTAACGACAGTAGTTAAGTACAATATCTTTAGGAATTATATTATAATATATAGTTTGTAAAATGAACATCAAAACCGAGTTATGATCGTTACAAAGCTGACTGAAATTAAAGTTTTTTTAACTTCACGCTATTTGGATGACCCAAAAAATGAAAATGCCCAATGATATTTCAAGAATCGGACGCAATGTTTAAGAAATAGTAAAAGCGTGATATACCTTCGCACGAATATCTGTCAATAAAATTAATACCGGCCATTGTAATATTATGTAACACCTGTAACATTATAACACAAGTGTGTAGGTACTTCCTCATGGCGACCTCATAACTTTTTACGACGCATAGATCGCAACAATGGTAGATCATCGATCGCAATCGTGGATCATTGAATAACTGCGGTAATGGCCGATTTCATGGTTTAACCCTTTTGTTACGCTCCGGTGCAAGTACCACAGTTTAAAGATACAGTACAATGCTATATCCTTGGCTTTGGCTTTCAAGACGGAGCAGTTACTCGTATCGTACTCCAAACATACCCGGCAACATTTACAGTAACATTTAAATTTATAATGGTTTTTACTTTTTGTTACACCCGTTACTTATAAATAAATTTAGTTATGGTATGGGGGAGGGGCCTTAAATTGGCCATGTGTATAACAAGGTAGGTACATATTTTTCGACCCACTTATGTATTTTTTTAAAGACAGAATTTTTGCTCTACATAACGGCGTGGAGGCTAAATGCAGGTTTTTTTTTATTTTGCTAATTAAAGAGTTAAAGTTCGACTTTGTGTTAAATTGTGTAAAGGCTGCAAAGTCTTTTTTTATGTTAGTATGTAAATACGTTTCTATTCAAATGTATTCTTACTGCCGCCACGCTGTTAAAGAAATCTGGGAACTTTTTAGAACAAGAATAAGAAAACTAGTTAAAATACTGGTTGTAATATGTTGACTGCCCAACCGTGGTGCGTATTGTCTCAATAGCGGTACCGCTTCATATTTCTGTTCTTGATTCTTCTCTTCTGTTGCCAATGGCGTAAATTGCGCGTGACAAAACATGATGTTTCATAAAATATCTCTTAGTTAATGTTTGAACAGGGTCAACAATTTACTAAAGCAAAATGTGATTCATAATAAGTTTGTACTTTAAATTATATGTTACAAATCTTCGATTTTATAAAAGTGAATTTAGACCAAACGAGCATTCGCTCATTCTATCCCCTATTCTACGAAATTCAATACGAGTTTCACAAAACGTGATTCGTCGAAATTCGTTGATTTCGTAGAGTGGAGGATAGAATGAGCGAATGCTCGTTTGGTCTAAATGCACCTTAACATAACTACATATAATGCAATAATCTATTTTTTTTCATATACGAGTACCTACCTAGCAAGTTACGATACAAGTTCGATACCAGCAGCGATGAAATGAAATGAAAATTAAAATGAAAATATATTTATTTCACTGTGACAATTTGGTAAAGTGATTACAAGGTTGGGGCATCCTATTAAGTATAAGATACTTGTGTCAGGATGTCCCGCTCTTCCATAGCAACAGGTGGTATACAGTAAATAAACATTATTAAAACTAGTTAAAAATAAATAATCCTAATACACCTTCAACTAAGCGTCTTTGTGTGCAAACAAACCGAGTGAGTTCCGTTGTTGTATACAAAGCAACCCATTCATTTATCTATCCTTCTTTTTTTTTTATACACGTTAGAACTACAAGAATAGTTATTTGTTATATGTTATACAAGCGATAAATTAAAACAAGACCGAAACAGAAGAGAGCTATTTAAATAGATACGAGTTACGAAATATTTCCTTTTCGTGCTTGTTTCGTTAAATATTTTTCAGTAGGTACCTATACCTACTTTGCCGACCTAATAAGAAATAGAACAACTTCTCGCAGTAATGCGTAAAAATAGCACGATCTGTAGTCGTAAAAATAGCACGAAAAACATGAAATCGACACGAGTTACGAATTTCCTTTTTGCACGTGTCTCGTACGACGTTTTTTAGTACAGATGGCCCTCCGAAATTTTGGACTTGACGTAAAATGACCCAGTTCTCGCACTAGAGTGCGAAAACTTAGGCCACGTCAGACCTAATAAAGGGACCAACTGTACTAAAAATATATATTTGAGTAAATGGGAAAATATATATTTTCCAGCCTTTGTTTAAACATAAACCAGTTTTTTTTAGTTCTTGGTTACCTTAATTAACGCATATTTTTCTGAAGCCTAATCAATCTAATCATGACAATAACACGACGATACGCAACCGTTCTTACCTGAATTTAAACAATAGGTTCTCATACTCGTTGTGTAGTTAATTATATACTGTCTAATAAGGTTTCTGAGACGCAATGACCAAAATCGTTACATATACCTTTGGAGCTGGGTGAATATCTGAGCGTTTCAACCGCATAATTTTTGCCGAAGTTTCTAATTGTGAAGGTACCGTGCCTCCTTCAAATGACAAAGTAGCATATTGTAACGCATAGAAACTTCGGCAAAAATGATGCCACCAAAATTAGGCGGTTGAAACGCTCAAATATTCCAACCAGCTAGTGATTTTAGGATTATAACTAACGTGAGACTCAAACATGTTTAAATATTTATCACACGGGTTACTCACGTAATTGCAATACGTAATGTACACGTCGGGCTTTGGTCGCGGATACTCCATGATGAGGATCCTCTAAATGGATCGAAACATGTCGAGCAATTATCGACTTAAATTACGTGAGTAACCCATGTCATAAATATTTAAATATCTAGTGATTTGTTCGTATTCCCGAAAATGTTCAGTTTGATTGTCAAATATTTACCAAATAAAATTTGGTATCTTCGCGAATCGGATTGTAATTGAAGAATCAATTTATAAATATCATAATGAAAGAGCTAGGCGCTGCAATCTACAATTTATAAATATACAATCCGTAACATCATCATTATCATCATCATATCAGCCGAAAGACGTCCACTGGTGAACATTGACCTTTCCAAAAGATTGCAACAATATCCGGTCCTGCACCACCCGCATCCAGCAGAAGTATTATTAATATAAAAAAAAATACTGAAAATAAATTTCATATTCATTTGTAGGTGGGTTCAAATCCCATCTCCGTCGTTGGGAAACTTCGGTATTTTTTGACATCTAATATTTAAATAAATTTTCCAAATTAATCTTTGCTTAGCGCCAGCGTAAAGTGTCTTGTACGTAATTACGTGCAACGTTATAAAATATTGCAATATGTATATATTATATTGTACATATTATTTTATCAACAACAATGCATTTTATTGCAACGGAATAAGTTCCAATATATTGTATGTTGTCTTTACATTCCATACATTCCATAGTCTGAAGTACTCGAGTTTCACATAGGTTTTGTGACAATATCAGTTATTTAGGTTCGCGTGTTCGTAGACAAAATTGCTAAACATTATTAATTATAATCTCGTTGAACAGTTTTTATTCCATTGCATAGCTGCAGAATGTGAGAGATTTTGCATGAGATAAAGATACGCCGTGTGGTGACGGCAGTAAGAATACATTTGTCACCGCCCCAACTCCTCCTGTGGGTGTCGTAAGAGTCGACTAAGGGATTGAAGTGTCACTGACCATTATTTGATAAAAGATTGATGATGGGCAGCAGCGTCATCATAGGGGACACATTACTGCGATCGCCAATCCACTTGCCCAGTGTGGCGATTATAGGTATTTTCCTCCTAATGCGTTTATACGCATAGTTAATAGGAGAGGCCTCCGTCCATCGGTGGACTATAATAGGCTGATGATGATGATGATGAGACGAGTTATCCTGTTTAAGAATTACATTGGGAATGTGTTGAAAAGTTTGCAAAATATAAAAATTTTCGAATGTTACACGTATTCGAATAATATCAGAGTTTATCAGATTTGTACTAGAAGAATAAAATCAGCCAGTATTACTATTACCCTAGAATTAAACTTTTGTTCATAAAAATAACCCAATTTTACTCGTATTTGAAAAATATTTACCTATAGAAATATTTTGTAGCCCAAATCTGATCTCAAAGAAAAAAACTTACCCTGTATTACTTCAGAAAGTAAGTTTCGAGGCAAAAGTACCGATAAAATTAAATTTTACGATTTTTAAGTTTTGCCTCGAAATTTTCTTTCTAGAGCAATACAGGCATTTTTTTTCTAGGGAGTCAATCTGCACGCCATACCAAATTGCCTTTCAAAAACGGTCCTGAATTTTAGTTGACAAATGTCACCCTCTCTTCAGTGCATCCACAGAACTAAGATGACAAAGAATGATCCACAACGATTAAAAGCGTAACAAAAAACGAAACGCAAGTGTGTGCGTAAATTTGTCTATGTGTGGTCAGAAATAGGGTTGCCTATTACAACAGAGCAATTATCTATCGATATCTGACTGTTTTATCGACAACATGGTATTTTTTATCTTCGTTTTTCGCTATAACTTTTATAGTACAATGTGAATTGAGGGTGTCGAATTACAAATTGCAAACGTGTGTGAACTTATTATCTGGCGTATCCCTTAAACTTAACAGAAGTAATAAAAAATCGGATATTATCAAAAAATCTCAAAAAACATAGTAAGATCCTTCAAGTTTGTTAAATACACATTCGTATTTAAAATCTGGGACTGTGACGGTATTGTAATGTAATAGACTGATTAGGTATGTTTATCGAATGAATACCGATATTGGTAGTTCAAAATTTAGTCAAACTCTAGCGTAGCGTGACAATTTATATTTTTACACAAAATATCCTTTAATATTAACTATTGTGATAAATTATTAGCTCGCAGTGATAGGATAACTAATAATTAATGCTAGAAAGTGATAACTTACACGATTTTATGCTACTAAATCGACAAAAATATCGGTTGAAAACAATCAACCGGCAAATCATATTTACTTGTGAAACGAGTGTTTGCAGTCATTTCTTCGGTGGGTAACAGGGGCAATCCTTTACACTACACGATACCACATCGGTTTAATTATTTGTGCAAATTTACTTCTTACTAGAATTAAATATAAAATCACTTTTAAATAACAGTCTCCGTCGAGAAGGCTGATACGGCTGATATGTCACTTCAAAAGTGGGTACGCTTTTGGGATTGTTTCCCATCTCTTTTGCACTCGTGTAATAGTCATATGACTGGTGGCTTCCCTTTCACACGCTTCCTTTCTCTATTAAGCGCTAGCGCGGATTCTAACTTTATGAGTGCATCACAGTTATTAATTTCAATATCAACCTATAAAACCTTAAACCGCTATTTAAAAATAGTTGTGATTGGTCCGTCAAAGTTTTGATTGGCTATACTCGTATTCTATAAATATTTGTCAAAGACGTTGCGCCGAAACATGCGCGGTGTTAAGAAAAGAACTATGTCCTGCCCAGTGCCGGATTTAGAAATTTGCCGCCTGTAGGCCATTTATATTTTGCCGCCCCTATCCACTGTGCTAATTTGAATATTTTCTTAGGAAAAAAGCTTCGTACATTACATTAGTCGTTGAACACTTTGGCAGGTATTTCATTTCACAGCCGTGTGTGTGTACTACCGGAGCGTTCGTAGCAGGAGAGGAAATCCAGCATCCCTACTGCGAATTACGAAATCCACAAATTTCAAATTTCAGGCAATGAAGGCGAGTGACGGATACAAATCCCCGAAATTTACGAACTTCGGTGTTCGCGGTAGCAGGGTCGCGTTTTATAAAGTTACAATTTACAATTTCGCTGTTTGCCTCTCTTTCTAGCCAATATGTGCGTGCGTTAGAGAGGCAAACAGCGAAATTGTAAATTGTAACTTTATAAAACGCGACCCAGGCCTTTTCTTACTTTGTACAGTAAGCGAAGTTTTAGCTGGTGTGACAGTGGAGGGATGGACGCCTAGCCAACATACAATAACCGATACAGTGGTAGATTAGAGTTTATGCGAAGACACTGGGGTTGTACTTTGTATGGAAATTAATAATAATATACGACTCTACCCTTACCACACAAACTATAGATAGCGGTCCTTAAATTGGGAAAATAAAGAAGTGCTAACATTCAAAAATTAAAAATCAGTCTGAGCATAATTAAACCATTTAATAAATTTCAACTCGGTTTTTATAGTTAATTAAAATATTTTTTTTAGTACTTTACAACGCTCACTCGCAAACAACAAATCAATCAATGTTACAATAAAACCAGAAAACATTCTTATTTGGCTTTAAAGTTATCTGATAATTTAACAATAGAAAACAACTTTTACTCCCATCCTATAGCCAGGTTTGGTAGCTCATAGCTGGCTTCCATGTGAGAAAAATATTCCTGATTCGAAGTAGACTACTTAAAGAAGAAAGCGCTGAAACATACGTTTTAAATTCCATTATTAATGCGACGTTTTTTCTGATTGCTTCTTTAATTGTTAATAATCAGGTAACTTTATTTAATTATGTTTGTTGTTTAATTGTAAAAATTACTGAAATGTCGTCTGTTAGCGCACTATTATTAATTTACAAAAAAACGCTATTCCAATGAGGGTTTTTGATACTTTTTCTGCCGCTATGGGGAGGTGAGATGGCAGCACTGAGCCGACCGTATAACGAACTGTCAAAATAAATACGCGCATTTAATTTTCAACATATTTATAGGTTTATTTATTCTGAAAACCATTACTTTAGTCATATTGTTACCTAAAATAAATAAATAAAATAGTTCCAAGTCAATTCTCATGAAATTAACAAAGTTAGAGTAATTATTTTGAATACCAGTGACTTTGAGCGCCTGTTTTAGAGTTCAATCTTCAGTTCGACGACCATGTATTAGTCGTAATCCATTACAAAATCAATTCTCTTCCAAATAAAATAGAATTTCAATATTTTAGGCCCAGGTGCCTATGAATAGTATGAATCTGACAGCTGTCGAGACCAGGTGCGTACGAAGCGCCGCCCTGGTGGCAGAAAAATTATAGAAAACCCTCATTGATTAGAAGGCTTCATTATTCCCAGATTTATTTTTAATGATTGAACGTTACAATTACTGTTTTTCAGATTTTGATACCATCTGGTAGCCATATTTGGTACATAGCTACGAAATAAGAAACGTGTTTTCCTATCTTGTGGCCAGCTACCAAATGGGAACGATTCTCTTATTCTCCAGTGTGCGAAGCTGATTTTATCATTTCGTAAATTCTTTCTTTTAAATATTAAGAGGCTGTAATTTGAAAAACTTTCATTAAAGTTTTTATTCTTTTTGGTCGCAAGAAAATTGCTATTCATGGGTGTATTTGAGATGCTTTCGATTTGCTTTTGATTTGCTATACATTGCAGTTTGGAAAATACCTGACACAAAAATTAAACGCCAGCTACTTCCTACGACTTCAGAATTCCCTTAGTTTTACTAATGTACGAAGCTTTTTGTTAGGAGTCTTAATCGCGTAAACTTACGTTTATTTTTATCCTGACGTTTCGGGCATGACGTTACACCCGCGGTTGCAGGCAGACTGGCGAGAAAATGTATCAACACCTTCGAGCTGCGCGGATTTTTCGAACTTGGTCTTGATTATTAGCTGTGGTAGTTCCTATATTGGGGAAACCAAACGCACCGTAGCGGAAAAGGTAAAGGAACATAATATATCACGGCTGTTAAAAAGCCTTAAACTAATAAATCTGTTTTGGCCGAGCATTTGTTGGAAACCGGACCAAACCACTGTATTAAGCTCCATAACCCGAAAGTCCTCTCAACCGAACGTATACATCATATTGCATCATAGCCGAAAAGTACGTGAAGCTATCGAAATTAAGAAACATCGGAATATTAATCAAAATGAGGGGCTAGGAATCTCGTCGTGGAATCCCGTGATTTACAAATGTAGCGTGGTGAAATATCCATTTCAAAGCCATAAAAACACTCCTTTGTGTTGAGTGTAGGCTTAGTGACAACCCTAGCCTAGAAGTGAATAATCAAGACCAAGTGTGGGTAGTTCGAAAACCCGCGCAGCTCGAAGGTGTTGATACATTTCAGTCTGCCTGCGACCACGGGTGTGACGTCATCCATCCCCGAAACGTCAGGATAAAATTAAACGTAAGTTTACATGATTAAGACCCGTTTGTCATTCAAATGAGTGATGATCATGAAAATTTAAATCAATATAGGTATTGATTTATTTCTTGTTTGCGAGTGGCGCAGTACCGGTCATTGTGGCAATCTTTGGGGGATGCCTATGTTCAGCAGTGGACGTCTTTCGGCTGATATGATGATAAAATCCCAGTTGAAATTTATTGAATGGTTTAATGCTCAGACAGATTTTTAATTTTTGTAGAACTTTTTTATTTTGCAAATTCAAGGACCGCTTTCTAGAGTTTGGGTGGTAAGGGTAGAGTCGCATATTGTTATTAATGTTCATACAAAGCACAACCCCAGTCTTTTCGTATAAACACTAACCACTGTATCTGTCACAGTACGAGTATGTTGATTAAAATTGACTTTTCCATGCTATTGAACTGTACTAATCACTCACTTTGTATGAGGGTTTACATTATTTCATAGATATTTCGATGTTGGTACTATGTTCCATCCTGTATAATTCTGCCACCACGGCCGAAGTTTAAAATAGTTCGCTTCTACTCTGCCGCTTGTAAAATCTGCCAAATTTATTTATTTATTTATTTAAGCTTTATTGCACAAAATACAAAAAAAATTACAAATGGCGGACTTAATGCCTAATGGCATTCTCTACCAGTCAACCATAAGGCCAAACAGAAAACGAATAAAAAGGTGCGAAAGGAGACAAAAGCAATGTTATTGAAATCTAAAGCAAACTAATTATATCCATATACATATATAATTATACAATACGAATACATAAATACAATAGTATAATATACTACTACATATTTCCTACATACATACATACATAATGATAATGATGGACGCTATTTACACTCTTCACTCAGCAGGTGCCTACGCAACATCCGCCAAATTATATTATAAACACCAAAAAAATTTTTTTTTTGCTGCCAAATCTGCCGCCCCTAAAATCTGCCGCTCTAGGCCATGGCCTACTTGGCCTACTGGTAAATCCGGCACTGGTCCTGCCCATCTTGGCACAATTGAACAATTGTGTTTGGGGGCATTTTTGAGCTGGTGTTAGACGTCCATGTTATATATGGTCGCAGGAGTCTAGGATCTAAAAAATAGCCGGCTTATTACAAAAAATTTGCGTCGCGCGTTGATGTCTTTTCCTCTTAACCATTATACTCGGATTGTGAATAGGTCGACGATATAAGAGTTAAGAGGAAAAGACATCAACGCAAAAGACGATGATTTTTTTGTGTAATAAGCAGGTTTGATTCCAGATCGCATATAAATTGTACATTATTAAAGGCCCTTAATGAAAACAAAACGTCATAATTTTCGTGTTACTAAGTGAAATTTTATGTAACGACTTATGACATTGAAAAAGGGCGACATACTCAAATGTTCTATGAGCGATCAACAATAGGCTACTTGACCCATTTTTAAAGTTTGTCGTATATTATTAATCAATATTTGATTAACGGAAAAAAATATAAATATATTTTTTCACGACCTAGAAAACCGCAAAATTATAACTTAAAATTTACACTTTCGTAACCGCGCGAAAACGATACTAGCCATGTTAATGCGTAGATTATCTGTGGTGTGACGTCACTCAAACCGAAAACAAACATTTGACATGTCACTTATGTTATGTCAATGTCACAGCAAAGCTACATGCCTACATGTCCATGGCGAACTTCACTCGTATAAGATTCGACATGAAGTTAGTTTAAGATCCTATGACGTCACATTATGGCCGACACCGTTTTCAGAGTACGAAATTAAAAAAAATAAAAAAAATTTTTCAATGAAAAATATGTACCCATCAAACACTTTTAATACACCGTAATCGAAAAATATTGATCTTTTCAATAAATACTACAGAAAATAATAATTTTTTGCACTAAATTCGATATGAGTCAAGTAGCCTTATCCGCCGAAGCTTGGTTGGACAAATATACCACAAAGTTTGTGTGATTTTTTATTTGACTAGGGCCTTAATTATGATTTTTTTTTTTGTAAAACCCATATTGTGAATACAACGATAGTTTTCCTGTAATATCGCCGCTCAAACTCGCGACACAGCAAGACATGCTAGGTAAATCGTGAGAATAAACTATAATAGGAAACCAAACTGGAAACATTAAAGGGCCCATTTCTAAACCAAACTTGATTGATATCCAAAATCGAACTTATTAAAGTACTTTAGCAATAAAATGTATGTAATACCCTATTAAAAACAGGAAATCAATACATATTAGGTGCTTGTAAAGCCCTTTTTACGCTCATTAGATGTATAAGGTTATAAAATTAAGCAAATTTATTAAACTAGTGTAATTTATCACTTGTGACGCTTGTTACATTAGTAATTAAGTTTCTTATGGGAGTTACGCAAGGGAATGTTTTTGGGCCGAAAGCTTAAAGTTAGATTTTAGTACAGGTGGTGCCCTTTTTAGTCTCTAGTGCGAGAAGTGTGTCATTTTAGGTCAGGTCCAAAACTTCGGAGGGCCATCTGAACTAAAAAACGTCGTACGAGACACGTGCCAAAACGGACGTGTTTTAAAACATCGTCACTTGTTTCGAATTTCATGTTTTTCGCACTTGTGTCGTAATCTACTATTTTGTTGTTGAAAAACCGATCAAGGGCATGTCGGGCCATGCTCAATTTACGCGTAGGGTTCTTAGTCAAAATAGTTTTGTTGAAAAGTATTCTATAAGCCTAAATAGTCCGTGGGCTAGTCAGTCTGAAATTAGAAAACGGTATAATTTGGGGGTACCAAGTGTCCTTTTTACAGTAGTTAGACATATTCATAAGGATGTTAAAAAAGTATGATAGACATCTCAAAGTGGTAGCTAATAGGCATACGGGCTATTTCAAGATTTCCGTTGTATGACAGGTATGGTCAAAATTAGGAGGTACAAATTTTCCTTTTCACGGCTGTTAGGTAAGCTTATAAAAACGTCAAAAATGCAAGATTGCCATTTATAAGTGCTACCTAACAAAAATGGGGGCCAATCAAAGATGGTGGATCTCAAGTCTTACAAAATCAAGAATATCTCGAGAAATATTAAATATATCTAATTACTCTCTTGAACAAAATTAAAGGCATATCTGTAAGCTTCATATTTTGCACATACACCATATTGCTAAAACCAACCAATAATTAATTATGACCAAATTTATGAAAATTTCGTGATTTTGATTTTTTTGTGTCGTGTTTTTACATAGTAGTCATGACGCTAGAAAAATTAAATATTTTTTTAAAGATAGTGTATTTAATAAGCTTTAATTTGATGTATATAACTTGTTGACGGTATTAAAAAAAAGACCCATAAAAAATATTTAAATTAATTGTAGTCATAATCCACCGCATACTTAGTGATTTAAGAGGCGATGGAAGTGCCGCTCGTAAATTATAGTGCTTATTTCAAATAACCAAGGTTAAAAAATATTAAATAATTTAAGTTTTGTATATTTTTTAATCACTAAGTGTTTTTTTTTTCGGGTAGGTGAAGAAAATTAAGTAACATCTCAAGCACAAATTTTTATTAATTAAAATATATTTAAACTATTTTTAGACACAAAAGTCACCATTTCTTAATGTTTAAGTAAACTACATCACCTACCAGCAGTTTCCTGTCAATTTACTTAGTAGTTGCACTGTAATAGTTCACTTCACTTTGGCAAACGAAATGTCACAAGAAAGTTCAATGAAAAGCTCTATTGCTGAACTTGCCGACATGTTTGAGAGGCAGATGGCGGAATTCCGGAGGGATTTGAACATGGCAGGACCAACTAATCCAACAGTAGCGGCTGTGTCCTCCAAATTCGACTCCTTCAGGGACTTCATTCTGAAGGCCCTTGAAACCCTCCAGCGGCAGGTTGACATAGTGACGCGACAGGTGGACCACATAGAGACGCGTTCCCGCCGAAAGATGTTGTTGGTGCATGGTGTTGCAGAGGCGGATAATGAGAACACTGCCGCAGTGGTGGTTGGCAAGCTGCAGGCCGTCCGTGGTGGTCTAAAAGTTACAGACATTGAGCGCTGTCATCGGCTGGGTGGTCGCAGTGGAAGTAGCAGGAAGGCTCGGGCCATACTAATCAAGTTCAGGGATATTGCTGTCCGGGATGATGTGTGGTTCAGTAAAGTAGAACTGAAGGGCACTGGTGTGACACTTGGTGAATTCTTAACGAAGCCGCGTCATACTGCATTTATGTTCGCTCGTGAGAAGTTTGGGATGCGTAGCTGCTGGACCTGGAACGGCGACGTGATTGTGTTGGGAAAGGACGGCGTGCGCCGTCGCGTTAACACAATTGCCGAGGTGAGGGCCCTGTTCGCGACTGCTGTAGCTGACCAAGGGCAGGCTGACACCCCGGCGTCTAGTAATGTACCGACTGCTACTCAAGCTGAGACACTGCGGCAAAGGCCGAGGAGGGAAATCACTAAGCCCCGCACGTAGTTCGTCCTCCCCTTTCTGTGAGAACCCCGTTTTATGCTTCTTCTTGTGTTCGTGTTATAGTAGGTATATGTTTGCCTCTTTAATTCGGTCGTGTAGCACTTTTATATTTCTACCCTTTTTATTATTTTTCTTGTTGTATCGTGTAGAATAATATGTAATGTTTTGTTTCTGTGACATTTAATTAGAATCTCGATCGTGTCACTGTCAGTTTGGCGGAAGCTGCCTAGTGTTGCCACCTGTAAAATTATTACGTTTCGTTTTTGTTGTTTGTTGCTTTATAAACTGCTCTTAAAAATTGTTTCCGTAGTGTAATTAGATTAATATTAATTAATTTGCTTCTTTTCTGTTACGATTTCTTCCATTTTCGCTGGTGGGTAATGTTAGTAATATTAAGTAGGAAAAAAACAATATTCTGTGTAGTTTAAAATATAAATTATAGTATTTATTGTATTGTATTTATGAACTTGTTTAGCTATAGCAATGACAGTGGGAGTGACGACAATTATGTGTTCTGTTCTTCGGATGGTGTTTCTTCTGATGACAGTTTTGGGAGCTTGCCACCATCACTTCATGAGTTGCTTAATTCGGAATTTGAGCATTCTAGTACTAATTTTAATGTTGTTCACATAAACGCACAGAGCATACCAGCGCACTATCCTGACTTCATTTCTGCCTTTGATTTACGTAATGTTCATGCAGTGCTGGTATCAGAATCTTGGCTTAAGCCATGCCTCCCTTCCACGTCTTACTCTTTGCCTGGTTTCCATCTAATCCGTAACGATCGCGTCGGAAGAGGTGGCGGTGGAGTTGCTATCTATCTTCGCTCGTATATACCCTATTCTATTGTCTCCATATCCTGTCAATCTCCTACCTCTGATACTGCAGAATATCTTTTTCTTGAAATTTCTCTTTCTTTTACTAAAGTTCTTCTCGGGGTATTTTATTCTCCTTCCCTTCACGTCAACTACTTTCCGACCCTAGAGAAGCTCCTTGAAGATATTTTACCATCCTTTGATCATCACATCATTATGGGTGATTTTAACACATGCCTTTTAAAAGATGACCATCGCGCTCGAAATTTGAAATCCTTGGCGCATGCCTGCCAGCTCAACATTCTCCCTTCGGATGCTACGCATCACTTCCCAAACTCTACTCCCTCACTTCTAGACCTTGCTCTCACTTCTTCTACTTCATTAGTCGCGAACCATGGTCAATTATCCGCAGATGCATTTTCCTACCATGACTTGATATTTCTGTCGTATAAAATTAAACCCCCCAAGCCTAAGGCTAAAGTCCTACTTCAGCGCAGCTTTGGTCGTATGGATGTGGATAAACTTCGTACTGATGCAGCTAAACTAGACTGGGGTGTCATTTCTTGTGCTAATACTGTTGATGAGCAAGTATCAATTTTTAACTCCCTTTTGATTCAATTGTTTGATATTCATGCCCCAGTCCACTCGGTTAAAATTAAACATTTTCCTGCTCCTTGGCTCACTGAGGACATTAAGGCCTTACTTAATAAGAAAAATGTAGCCAGGGCTAGGTATAAAGGTAATCCCTCCGACTTAAATAAAACTCGCTATCACACATTACGCAATCGCTGTAGCACTGTTTGTCGCGATGCTCAAAGGCGCCATATTCATCAATCAGTGGAGAATGGAGACCCTGCAAAAGTATGGAAGTTTCTTAAGTCGCTTGGAGTTGGTAAGTCTCAACTGAATCCGTACTCTAAAGATGTAGATTTCGAGCAGCTTAATCAGCATTTCTCCACTTCTGTCCCATTTGGTGGCTCTGCTAAGTTCAACACACTTCTATATCTGTCCTCTCTTACCACTCCAGACTCTTTTCCGTTTTCTTTCTCTTCTTTTACTGACAGTGATGTTAGAAGGTGTATAGTATCCATTACGTCGAATGCCGTTGGTGTTGATTGCGTTAGCCGTAACATGATTCTCCCTCTCCTTGACCTGCTTGTTCCCGTCATCACATGTATCCTTAATAAATCTATCTCGTCGAATACCTTCCCTACACTATGGAAGGATGCCCATATAATTCCAATTCCTAAGAAACCTAATCCTTCCTCATTCTCCGAATACCGACCTATCTCTACCCTTCCTTTTCTCTCAAAAGTACTTCAGCGCCTCGTTCACCAGCAGCTGACATCCTTCCTAAATAAAAATGATCTCCTTAATCCATTCCAGTCTGGTTTCCGTTCCGGTCATAGTACGACTACCGCTCTCATCAAGATTACTGACGACATTCGGGCTGGAATGAATGATCGGAAGCTAACGGTATTGACATTGTTAGATTTTAGCAATGCTTTCGATACCGTTGACTTTGACATTCTACTTGGAGTGCTGCGTCCTCTCAACATATCTCCTGCGGTAATAGATTGGTTTCGTAGCTATCTCAGTGGTCGTCGGCAGCTGATTAAGGTGGATGATTTCCGTTCTTCCTGGTGTAGCACGCAAGCCGGTGTTCCACAGGGCGGCGTGTTATCTCCATTGCTTTTCTCAGTCTTTATTAATTCTATCACTCATAATCTTTCATCTCATTATCACCTTTATGCTGACGATCTTCAAATTTATGTACAGGGTGATGTTAGTAGCCTTCCGAATGTAATTGCCACGATGAATAACGACCTGATTAGTATACGTAACTGGAGCCGTAATTTCGGGCTTCGTGTAAATCCCGCTAAGACCCAAGTTATTGTAATTGGTAGTTCATCCATGATTTTCAGAGTTGACTTCGGTAACCTAGCCCCCATTTGGTTTGATGGTGTCCGTATTCCTTACTCCCACCAAGTGAAAAATCTGGGCATTATTATGGACCGAACATTATCTTGGGTACCTCAAGTGAGCGAAGTCAGTAGGAAAATGTTTGGTTCTGTTAGTTATTTAAGAAGGCTCCGTAACTTTCTCCCCATTCCGACCAAAATTGCGCTCGCTCAGACCCTGCTGCATCCTATTTTGGACTATGCTGATGTTTCCTACCTCGACCTCACAGAGGATCAGCTGAGTAAACTTGAGCGTATTCAAAATATGTCTATACGATTCATATTTGGGTTACGCAAATATGATCATGTTTCCGAGTTTCGCTCTCAGCTCAAGTGGCTTCCCATTCGTCTTCGTCGTAACGCTCACGTTTTATCTCTGTTATACAACATTTTATTTAATCCTGCTACTCCCCGCTACCTCAAAGATCGTTTCAGTTTTTTAAAATCTGCTAGAGCTTCTCAAAAGTATCTTCTTAACGTTCCATCTTCCTCTTCAAAATTTTACAATTGTTCTTTTACTTTCCAGGCTATTAGACTCTGGAATTCCCTGCCTGTTGACATAAGGCGAGCTCAATCTCTTGCCACCTTCAAGGCGCATCTTAAGGAATACTATCTGACTCTCCCATGATATGCTATTGTTGTAATTCCATCCTATCATCTGTATATATATATGTATATATCTATTTATATAAGTATATGTAAGTTTATTATATTTACTTATATGTGTATATTTATTAACGTGTCGTAATTAATAAACTTGTTTATTCATTTTCCTTATTTCATGTCTTGCATCACCTACTGTTTTTTTACTGGTTGCATTGTTTCATTGCCCAAAGGTTGTCTGGAAGAGATCGCTCTTTAGCGATAAGACCGCCTGTTGTGTTACCTCTACTTTTAAGATTCGACTTTTTTGTTATCTTCTTTTTTATGTTACGAGGTGTGCAATAAAGAGTATTGTATTGTATTGTATTGTATACGGTGGATTATGACTACAATTCATTTAAATATTTTTTATGGGTCTTTTTTTTAATACCGCCAATAAGTTATATACATCAAATTAAAGCTTATTAAATACACTATCTTTTAAAAAATATTTAATTTTTCTAGCGTCATGACTACTATGTAAAAACACGACACAAAAAAAATCGAAATCACGAAATTTTCATAAATCTGGTCATAATTAATTATTGGTTGGTTTTAGCAATATGGTGTATATGCAAAATATGAAGCTTACAGATATGCCTTTAATTTTGTTCAAGAGAGTAATTAGATATATTTAATAGTTCTCGAGATATACTTGATTTTGTAAAACTTGAGATCCACCATCTTTGATTGGCCCCCATTTTTGTTAGGTAGCACTTATAAATGGTAATCTTGCATTTTTGACGTTTTTATAAGCTTACCTAACAGCTGTGAAAAGGAAAATTTGTACCTCCTAATTTTAACCATACCTGTCATACAACGGAAATCTTGAAATAGCCCGTATGCCTATTAGCTACCACTTTGAGATGTCTATCATACTTTTTTAACATCCTTATGAATATGTCTAACTACTGTAAAAAGGACACTTGGTACCCCCAAATTATACCGTTTTCTAATTTCAGACCGACTAGCCCACGGACTAAAATTTTAAATAGGTACAAGGGCATATTATAATGTCGGTTGCTGTTAGCTTGTACATTTATGGGGTTTATGTGAATTATTTTATATAATTATTTCTACTGACTGACTGAACTGAATTGACTTTATATGAAGGGTCCACGGAAATACTTGTCCAGAACCTAAAAAAATCAGGGTAAATTCACACCTTACTCAACAGAATAAGGTGTGAATTTGCTCTGATTTTTTAAAGTTTGCAGTAAGGATACATTTGTCACCACCCCATCTCCTCCTGCGGGTGTCGTAAGAGTCGACTAAGGGATTGAAGTGTCACTAACCATTTGATAAAAGATTGATGATGGGCAGCAGCGTCATCATAGTGGACACATTACTGCGATCGCCAATCCGCTTGCCCATCGTGGCGATTATGGGCATTTACCTCCTAATGTGTCTATACGCATAGTTAATAGGAGAGGCCTACGTCCAGCAGTGGACTATCATAGACTGATTATTATGAATTGAGAATCTCCTTCTTTTTAGAAGTCGGTTGAAAAGGCTTTCAGTTAATGATTTGTCTAGTTAAATAACATTGGTGATTCTATAGGACGCGTTATATAATCCAAAATTACGACCCTTGGCTATATTTCAGCTATTAATTAACGCAATAAAATGCGCTGGCATTCGTGGGAAAAGATGATATGATTTTGAAGATAACGCTACTATAGTGTGTTCGCTAAGTGAAGGCGTGTAACAGGAAGGCAGGCCCATACAGCTCATGTGCCACCAATTTCCGAACTAAGTCTAATGAATACGGAGTGACATAGAGTGATGATTTTACTGATGGCGCGATATAGTTATTAATGAGATTTGTTCTTTTATTGTTGCTTGGAAAGTTGTCTCTCATTGTGTATGGCTGTTATGTCAGCCCTGACCTGACCCTGCCTAAGAAGCTGGAGGTTCCGGGTTCGAATCCCGGCGAGGGCACTATTTGTGCGTTTATCAAAAATATTTCGTATTTGTTCTACCGTGTACCCACAACACAAGCCTTAATTTAGTTTACTGTGAGACTAGACTGAAGGTGCGACCACATACCTACATACAGTTTGTAATTTAACAATAAGAATCAAATCCGGGTTTGATTCCCGGCTAGGGCATCATTTGTGTTTTATTTATCACCAATATTTGTTCCTTGGTCGTGGCTGTCTATGTGTTTAAGTATCTATATATGTCTATCAAACTGTAACTGACTATATTATACTGCCGTCCTAGTATAGAAAGCAGTATTTGCTACAAAACTCCATAGTAAGAAGCCGCCTTTAGCACTAGAACTTAAAGCAGATTTTTACTCGTATAGACGCATTAGGAGATAAATGCCCATAATCGCCACGCTGGGCAAGCGGATTGGCGATCGCAGTAGTGTGTCCACTATGATGACGCTGCTGCTCATCATCAATCAATGGTGATGGGTCGTTCCCGGTAACTTACCCAACACATTATGGGGAATATTCCCAAATGGAAACTTTCCCATAGTAACATTGGGAAATTACCAGGAACGACCCATCACTAATCAAATCACAGAATGGTCAGTGACACTTCAGTCCCTTAGTTGACTCTTACGACACCCGCGGGAAGAGTTGGGGTAGTGGTAAAGGTATTCTTACTGCCGTCACCACACGGCCGATATAAAAATAAATAGTGAAATATACACCGTGGTCTCTAATAACCCGAAAGATTTCAATCACGCATTTTTGATGTAAAAACAAACAAAAAATATTATACGACTTTTGTCATTTTTGGCGAAAAAAAAAATTTTGTTTTAATTGTTATTTAATTTTTTTTAAAGGTTATTCATAAAACTAGCACTTACAATGAGTGTTAAGGTTTTTTTTTTACAAAAACCTCCTTTTTAAAAGGTTTTATTTCTCACTTTTTGACGTCTATTAATGAGGTTAGTGAGGCTATTTTCCATAATGGCACCAACGCCGTTAAAAAGACCTTTTGTACCGAGTTACAATTAAAAAAATGTTTTTTTTAATTGGTAATAACTCTGAAGCTAGGCGATATTCAGAAAAGTGTATATGACATTATAGTTTCTAAATGTGGTCAGGAACACACTGTTAAAATCTTTCGGGTTATTAGAGACCACGGTGTATAAGTAAAATATAATATGATACATTATATCAATAGGCGACATAGTTAAGCATGCCCACGTCCACGACCCGCCAGGGTCACCATTTGACTTTGATATATCGGACGCAGCGCTGTTCGTTCGCAAAAACCGAGGCCGGAAGCAGGCCAATCAGTTTTTGTAACACTTTATTATCGATTATTATACGTAAATTGATTAACGCATGATAATAGAAATCTTGGAAATTATATTTTTAGAATTTTATCGTCATGTAAGCAGGAATTGCCGTACAAACATGCGTTTTACTGGTCTTCATAAGCCCTTTCTTTAATGGGCCACCTATAAACATGGACTATTTATTATGCATATTTGCATATGCATAATTTAAGTAGCATAATTTTGCATAAAACCAGCGTGACTCAGACGACCGTAACCTTGGCAATAACAGACAAAAAAGTTGATTCACCCAATTTCATCCTGGAATATGATTAGTATTAATTTTATTTAGGGTTAACATTAAGCAAGGTCAACGAAAGAGTGACTTTTATATTTATGATCATAACATAAGGCCAGGGTGCTTAGCCAAGTTGCCAATCGCTAACGCTTAATCGTCAATCGTAAACGAAAGGCAGCTATCTGTCTTTGTCGCACTAATATGAAAGAGTGACAGAGAGGAAAAACAACGATACGCTACTAAGCGTTAGCGATTGGCAACTTGGCTAATCACCCTGGTCAGAAAGGCACGTGAGATATAATTTATATGGACGTGCCTTACTGGCAGATGCCTTTCCGCACAAACAAATTGGCTATTGGTCACTAAGTTTTCGAGCATTGGTATGTTTACCTTATAAAAATCTGTTGCAGCCGTCAAACGTTTACTTCCTTAATAGCCTTCTACTTTGTACGAATATTTAAATTATTAAATTCAATATGCAAATTGCAAACAATAACGATATACTTACGATTGTTACTTTCACTGTCGATTAGTTTGTTTATTCATATTATAGCGGCAAGGCGCTGGTTTTTACACTTGTTTAAATATACGTACTAATATGGATCTCATAAGATTATATTGGCGTTTAAGGAAAGCTGCTACCTTTGCAAAACGTTTAACGAGTATTTCATGAGCATACAGGGTGATTCAAAAAACGTAAGCAGTACAGTCAGCATTAAGTACTTCGTAGCAGTCAAAGTGACCAAATCGTTTGATAATCCGTACTAAATTTATGGTGTGTCGAAGTATTTGACTACTTTGGCTGCTACATAGTATTTGACACCACTGTCCATCACTACAAAAACAATTGAACCAAATTTGTAAATTAATTCAACCTCCCGCTTCGGTACGGTTAGGTATTACAAAGTTACAATTACAAACTAGGCTATAGAAGACTGACAATATACCTATATGTAAATAGATACATCAATTAAAATATTGGATGTCATATACCAAAGAATACATAGATACACCTTTTTTTCATGTGACGAAGGTAGACAACTGAGCTCTCAGCCCACCTGATGGAAAGCAGGAACTGAGGCCCATGGACAATTGGATATAGTGATAAAAAAATCGCCTATGCGCTGCCTACCCTGAGGACTTATATGGATTGCCTCTATCTATGCTAGTAATTACACCGGCTATCATACCCTCAAACCGAAACACAGCAGCGCAAACACTGCTATTTACAGGTTAACGATTAAGACGGTGGTAGCTATCCAGGCGGACCCTGCACGAGGTCCTACCACCAGCGATCCAGATAATCCCTATTTTTTTCTATGACAAGCACATCTGTTAGGATCATAGAAGAACATGGTAGGATTTGTGACAGACACAAATAAGTGCCAGCAAGATGCAAGTGATATCTAAAAATACCCATTTAAGTAGCAAGTAGGTACTGAATCGAAGTCACATTACATATAAGGCAAGAAACGCAACACTTGCAAATACGTGTTACCTCAGTTATATTCACTTACAATATTGCCTCATTCAACCAGTATAATGTGTGAGTGTGAACTGAAAAAGATAAATTAAGGTCTACGGCCAAATGTGACATGGAAGCCGCACGCCATACTAAATTGCCTTTCAAAAACGGTCTTGAATTTTAGTGGACAAGTGTCACCTCCTCTTCAATGCATCATGGTTTCATGGTAATGAATTTCAATATCAACCTATAAAAAATTAAACCGCCATTTAAATAGTTGTGATTGGTCCATCAAAGTTTTGATTTGCTATATTCTATAAACGTTTGTCAAAGATGTTGCGCCGAAATATGCGCGGTCTCCCCATCTTGGCACAATTGAACAATTGTTTTTGGGGGCATTTTTGAGCTATTGTATATAGTCATTAAACGCATAATCTCTTTGATTCAATTAATTCCATAGATGTCGTAAAAACCTTTCGTCGACATGTAAATATAGGACAAGGTGATAAATTGTATACCTACTTTGCAAGCCGACTGTACGCACTTTTAATCTCCTTACTTATATCTAGGCATTAAGATCATAGCACTTACGTATTGCACACGGCTTAGTCTTTTCATCGTGTTGTATAACCAACTAGTTATATTAACCCTTTCAACGCCAAGAACAACTTAAATTGTCGTGTAGTCTGTTTACTAGAGCAACTCCTAAAGTTGTCATGGCGGTTGCAGTCAAAACAACTATCCTGACAGATACGGGGGCTATTTTTTTCAAAGTTGCCCCTCCCCCACTCCACTTGTTTTTGGATTTGAAACTTTTAATATGTTTTCACCATTATCTCCTTTATTTCTCGATTCTCTTAAGTTAAGTTTTTTTATAAAAATGTCTATGAAAGTAAAATACAATAAAACATACAAAAACAATACAAAACACATAAACATATTATAAAAAACCTAACCTAGGGTGCCGCCGGCAACGAGGCGGGCCCAAGCTGCCGGTGGTTAAGGTCGCAGAGAGAGGAACCGACGGACTATCCGCGCCGTGTCCAGGATTACCGCCTTCTGCATCTGACCCTTGATCCAGCCATCTAGCGAGAGACTCTTTAAGATGTTGGTCGAGACTCTTCGCTATTAAACCGTTCGCTGTAACGACTATCGGGACTATGATCGTCGAGTCAACATCCCACATGGCGGTTATCTCGTGGGCCAAGTCTAGGTACTTACTGGACTTGTCCTTCTCGGGCTTCACGAGATTCTCATCATGGGCGATGGTGACGTCGACGAGCACAGCCCGGCGCTGCGATCGATCTACCAGCACGATATCAGGCTTATTGGCTACAATAGTCCTGTCCGTGATGATAGGTCGATCCCAATAGAGCGTGGCACGACCATTTTCGAGAACTGGTGCAGTCGTGTACTTGTAGTATGGCACTTTGACGTCCACAAGGCCGTATTGAAGAGCAAGCTGCTCACCATTATTATTATTATACTTATATATTACATATATCGTCTCCTGGTACCCACATCACAAGCCTTAATTGAACTTACCGTCGGACTCATTGTGTAAGTCGTCCCAAGATATTTATTTTATTTATTCATTTTAAACATTTTGGGAAATCTGGTGGATCTTGACTCTACCAGCCTATCAATTTTTATCAATATCGACGACGTACACGCGCATTTAGTGTGGCTTGGCCTGTAGTAGGGAGGGAGTTTGAGTCAAGCTAAGTAGCAAAAAATATAGGGTGCGGGTAAAACCGTCTATCAGGAAAGTCCGTCTACCAACTGATTTCCATCCATAACTCAACAATATAAGACGCATAGTCGCATATGACGGACTTTCCTTACAAATAAAATATGCCGGACCGGACGTACCCACACTGACCTTACACTTATTTGTCAAAACTTATTTAAAAAAACATTTCGTCACGAGAAATCGTACAAAAAGTGTACCTATCTATACTTTCTACTTTATGATCTAAAAACCGTCAATTTGTTTGCTAATGTCCAAAGATGTTCTCTGATATCTTGTACCCGTCAATTTGCGGAGCATTTGAATGAAACCTGATAGTTATGAAAGCTAATATGTAGCTGCAGGGCCGGATTTAGAGGCTGAGAGGCTTCGGGGCAACAAAGGAGTGGAGGGCCCCTGGCCCCCAATTATTTTCCAAATAAAGTAGACAATTTTTTCAGTCAAGTTTTTGAATACATATTTTTTTGTGGAAACAAGTATACATTTACTGATTTATCGTATGGCATTTACACACTGGTTTTTACAATAATGATTACATCAAATTAAAATGTACAGTTTTGCAGATATACATTATTTTATTATTTAACAAACATAATTATGAATATAATCGGAAACGAGAATTATCTGAAATTACATTTTAGCGTTAACGAACGGAATCTTCCGAGCTTGTTTCGCAAAAAATTGTTGATGATTTCGCTGAAATGTAGTTCCTGGAGTAGATCACTTTCAATACTCAAAACGAAAAAAATTTTACTAGTTGAAATTTGTTTTTTTTTTCAAATCTATTGTGGGGTCCCCTCTTTTGTGGTAGGCCCCGGGGCTGTAGCCCCGGTTGCCCCCCCTAAATCCGGCCCTGTGTAGCCGTACCGTGAGTAGCCAAGTCGCCGAAACATTGCAATGTTTCAAGGTTAATGATGTTCACGATTCTTTTTCATATTTGGAAAACTGTATTTCAATAACATGTACCAACATGTACAGTTTAATTAGCCGATCTTATTGAAAGAGACAAATAGACCAAGGTCAGTAACGTCCGAGCTAGGAATCGAACCCACGTACTCTTGTGGCTGATACCTGTACAGCTCGGCCACTCGGTGTTAAGGTGCATGCAGACTAAAAGAGCATTCGCTGTTCTATCCCCAACTTTTACGAAATCAACGAATCACATTTCCTGTAACGATCGAATTTCGTAGAGTAGGGGGATAGAACAGCGAATGCTCTTTTGGTCTGCATGGATCTTTAGCAAACACAAGTCAAATTTGCATAAGTCGCCTTTGAACATACTCTACGCTCTAAGGGCAAGCATGAAACAAAACGTACCAGGCTCGCAGTACTTCAGACATACGCTCCATACATTTGACCATCCGCTTGCGAACAGATCACATTCAGGTGCCCATGACAGAAGCGCGTTGAAAAATCTTAGAGCTCGAATAAGAGGAGATCTTTGGCGAGCCACTGCACTGATGGCAATTGCACTTATCAATATACATGTGGCCAATGTAAGTACTGGACAGATTAGAAAGGACCCAAAGCCTTCCGCTGGGTACTGGCTACTGACATTTGCCTCGTTGCCACACTTGCCAAATTGGTCAAACAACTATTGTTCATCTGTAACATGCAATCTGCCATTTAATAATAGAGTTCCGTAGCCAAAATGGTGTAAACGAAACCTTTAAAATGTTTTTCATCACACGTGCTGTCTAAGCGCGCCATTGCTTGCATGCATAGCGGGAGTAATAGAAAAGTGAAATTCCCTAGGGAGTAATATACATGTTAGAACCTTATTTAATAATATTTTGTCTTAAAACTTATTTTTTGTCGGCAAGTGTGATGAAAAACATTGTATGCATCACGGTCGGTAAGCGGAATACTAACTCGAGTCATTAAAAGCCCTCCGCCTACGGCGTCGGGCTTCTAACACTCTCGTTAGTAATTCCGTACTTACCTCCCTTGATGCACAATGTACTATTATGGCAACCCATGTCTATCCGGTGTTTCGTGCGTTTGTCTGCAACTACTAAAGTTCTGTGACAAATTTCAAGTATATTCCGTACGAAAATACTCATAGGATTTGAACTCACGACCTCCGGATTAAAGCACACGTGCACACCACGCAAGCGGTGTGTCATGTAATATAACATTTACATACACTACAACGTACACGTCACGCATACGCTCGCGCACGTGCTGAACACGCATCCTTTTGGCCTTGAACCTTGAAAGTCAAACGTCTGAACCACAGAGCCACCGCCGCAATCTATTTTTAGTATTAGGTATTATTTATTCAAACAAAAAAATATACAGTATGACAGTATAAACTAAAGCACTGTACAATTTAAATTACACAATATTAGAAACATCATTATAATATACCACTACCATCCATTACCTCGCAGTACTTCAGACATATGCTATACACATTTGCCCATCGGCTTGCGAACAGTAGGCTTATGATAATACCACATCTAATCGTTTGTCGACGTTGCCGTCACCGTCTAACAAGTATGCAAGAGCGAATGTGACGCGTAGCACGATAAATAGATAAAACGGGACCATCATAAGCCACCAGATCACATTATTTTACTTTGCTGGTGGTAGGACCTCGTGCAGGATCCGCCCGGATAGCTACCACCGTCTTACCCGTTAAACTGCCGCCAACCAGCAGTGTCTGCACTGCTATATTTCGATTTGGGGGTAAGATAGTCGGTGTAATTACTGGCATAGATATTTAGAGGCAATCCATCTAAGTCCTCAGGGTAGGCAGCGCATAGGCGATTTTCTGATCGCTATGTCCATAGGCCTCAGTTCCTGCTTTCCATCAGGTGAGCTGAGAGCTCAGTTGTCTACCTTCGTCACATAAAAAATACATTTTTGACTTGTCGCTCCTCGTTTCGATGTTCGATTGTCGTCTCGGCTAAACCCATAATATATCGGTGGCGTATGATGCCACACTCTCATATCATTTAGAGCATTGTGACAACCACAATGTAGAAAGTGGTTGTGTAACGGATGACTTATTGTTAGTATGTCTTAATAGGAGCCATTAGGCGAAAGTGTTGATCTAATATTGGGGTGGCAAGTCTTAGTGCGCTGACTGTACTGTGTGCATATTATATTTACAGCTTATGTCCAATTGATACGGCTGATACCGTGAAACAACCCAACTACTGTCCAATAATACGATTACCCTATATACCTATAGTCAACAATTTCAACTCCTAAGTAGGTAGATATCAGTCCCAATCTTTTTTTTGGTTTTGTTCAAGATTTACGATACAAACCTTTTTATTGCACACCTCACACGTCATAAAATCAAAAGAAACAATCACATAAAAACCAAAGAAATAGGTCACAAAAATCGGCCTTATCGCTAAAGAGCGATCACTTCCGTTTGGGTGGGGGAAACAAAATAGAAAATAGGAAATAAAATTTATGCCCAATCGAAGATATTCATTTTAATGTTGGTCCATAGTCGGGAGCTTTTGGACTATAGTTAAGTGGTTATACGGTACAGTGGCCGCCTGGCCGGGCATTACCGGGATTTAATAAGGTATAAAATATATATTTAATAAGGTATCAATAAAGTAGCTAAATTGCGTTTGAAACATTGTGATTTGTCTCAAGAGCCTAATAAATATTCTAATGCAAAAGGTCGCAAATTCTACTTTTAACGACATCATACAATTTCGTAAAATCCCTCGAAAGCAATTTCTTGCACGGGCCATAATTTAATCGCAATTTGGTTGCAAGATCATAATGTCAAGAAATCAATCGTAGGCTGGAGCCATGACAGCCTGACATTACAGCCATCAGACTGTCAAGAGAGGATGTATGGCTAGGCTTCAGGCAAAGTTGTTGCAGTTTGAGGAAAGCTGGGTCCATTGCAAGAAAATTGTACACAGTTAAAGAGGCCTTATGAAAACAAAAGTTAATTTATTATTAAAGGCTTAATGAAAACAAACGCTAACATCATCATTTTTGTGTTACGAAGTGAAAGTTGAAAGTGAAAAAGGTTAACAAATTAAAATTTTCTGTAAGATATCAATAGAACGCATTTACATTTTTTTTATTTGCCAGACTGAACAAGGTGTATTTCAACCTTTATTCATCAATCAACAATTAAAATGAATTACAAATTAAACTAAAATTAACAAATAAAGATAAAACTTATACTAAATTTAAAACATACCTAAACAATCTACCTATAAAAAGAAAATACCCTCCAAAAGATCCGCCTGCGGCATTGTGCCCATGACACATGCCGCCGTTACCTCGCTAAATCGCTAAAGAGATTCTTCGTGCGAGGTAAGCGCCAGCCCTTGGGTCACCAGTAATTTGCCATATTTTTCTCGTGCCAAAGCTTCTTGGACAGATTATACCATACAGTTTGTAGGTATTTAATTTATTTGTATCACTAACTTTCGCAAAACAATTGACAAGTTCGTGATTTTTGTTCTGATATATGTTAATTTTTTTGCAATATATCCAGTTTCGACTGGACTGCTGTAGGTACAATTAGCAAAACTCAGGTCATATTTAAATAATTTATTTTTAAATCCTACTAACCTATCAGGTAAATGCGCGTCTGAGTGCATCTGAAAAGTGCGTCGTGACTTCACGAGCCGTCTGTGCGACATTTCCTGATTCCTTGAACTATAAAACGTAACAACCTAAAAGCATGAACGCTAAAATAATAAAAAGAAAATATTTAAATAAATAAACAAATCATAGTGGACAACTGGACACACCATACTACTGCGAGGCATTTGGGTCAAACTTATTTTCGTTGTCTTGTTTCATACCACTCCGTCACGCTCTTAGTTGCTGTTTCGACTCGGTATATAAAAAAAACCGGTGCACTTGTATTTCTTTTTTACGCTAGATTTTAATCCATACATCAGACATTGAAAACGAAACATCATCTCATGCAAAAATCACCACTGCGTTACCTTTTTTAGGGACACAAAATAAGACAATGAAAAGAATTTTGACCCATTCACCTCCTATTGCATCCATACAGATAGGCAATGGGAGAGGCCTTTGTCCAGCGGTGAACTGATAAAGCGTTGCTGCGCCTATAAAATCCACTATGTGATTTATTTATGATTTTGAAATAGTAGTAGTAGTAGTAGTAGTAAATCACTTTATTGTACACATAATATGTTACAAAAACAGTTATACAGAAATTTAGGTACAAAGGCGAACTTATCCCTATAAGGGGATCTCTTCCAGCTAACCTTTGAGAGATTGAGTGGAGAACCGAAAGATTAGATAGACAAACTCACACAATGCACAATGAATACAAAGAATTAAAAAACACTAAATTAATAGAATACACACATAACTTTTATCAAACAATACATAGACTACATATCAGTATACATAAATACTATATAAAATAAATATATACAAATAAAAGAACTGTTAAAATGTCAGTAACGAGCTAAATTGTCGTTGGTGGATAGCCACATCTTCTTTAGATTAGCCTTGAATGATGCCACAGACTGGCACTGCCGGAGGGATAGAGGCAAACCGTTCCATAACTTCACAGCACGTACGGTGAAAGATTTAGCATAGGATTGTGTCTTGTTAGGTTAATAGTAACCTACCAACTATACACAGAGAGTATTAATTGAATTAATTAAAATAGCTAGCAGCTACATCTTTGCGGCGTTTGGGGTTGAAACTTTGGGGCCGTGGGGGCCAAGTGTGCGTCGCCTCTATAAGGACATTTCCAAGCGCCTTATAGAGGCGTCGGGTGACCAGAGGGCTGGCCAGTGTTTCACGCAAAGATTCAGCATAGCAGTCCAGCGCGGTAATGCGGCCAGCCTTCTGGGCACTCTACCTCCCTAGCAGGACCCGGGCCAAATTTTTTATTTATAATAATTTATCTTTACTGTGTTCATACTTTTTCTTGTGTTTTACCGATTAAAATCCACCACATATCGGTTTTTACCTACCCTACAGCGAACTTCGAAATCCGCAAATTTTGAGGATTTGTCTCAGTCACTCCAATGACGTCTTGGTTAGAGTGACAGAGACGAAGTTCGCGGTAGCATGCCTAAGGTCTCATTGGCCTTAAATCCCAGTGAACGCAACAATACAGAGCTTGGATTTATTTTACGCAACAGTTTTACAGCCATTGTTAAACACTATCATCTAGTCACGTAAAATATTACGTTTCCATCTTTTGCTTATTTTGCGAATTGTCTTAGTTAATTTTAAGTAGTACTGACCTAATTGTTGTATTTTGAAGTTGATGTGAAAACTCATATCAAATTATTTATTAACAAAATATTTTGATTTGAATTTTTTTACCAGTAGTCACACTTAACTACTTAATACTATATAAATTATAAATAGTGGATGTCATGTACCAAAGAAAAATCGACCATGCAAGATCGCCAACGTCCGAGGTGGGAATCAAACCCGTGTTATTGTGATTGAACCACGTGCTCAGCTTTCGCGGCTGATGCATACACCGCTCGGCCACTCAGTCTTATGTTCTCTCGGTGTTGTATTTTGATAAACTAGATCGCTGTGTGGTGACAGCAGTAAGAGTTCATTTGTCACCCTTTCCGTTGGTGTCCTTAGAGTCGACTAAGGGATGACAATGAATTTTCCATCATAGAAAATTGATGATGAGCAGTAGAAACATCATAGGGGACTACTGCAATCGCCAATCCGCTTGCCCAGCGTGGCGATTATGAGTATTTAACTCCTAATACGTCGATACGTGTAGTTAATCGGAGATGCCTAGAAGTGGACTGAGAAACGCTGGCCTGCTACCGCGAACACCGAAGTTCGTAAATTTCGGGATTTGTCTCTGTCACTCTAACGTAGGTGTCATTAGAGTGACAGAGAAAAATCCCCGAAGTTTACAAATTTCGCAGTTTGCGGTAGGCTGATGGCGAAGAACTATGTATTTGACTATTGAAAAAACACGCAATAATCTATATGATTGTCAGCCTCCGTAGCCTCGTTGGTAATGACCCTGCCTACGAAGCTGGAGGTTCGGAGTTCTAATTATTTGTGTACCTATTTATTTAGTTAGCACAAGTACAAATATTTGTGGTAAATAAATAGGTACACAAATAATAATTGAAAGAAACAAATTCCTTCGTCATTGCTGTTTACGTATTTAAGCATCTATATGTGTATGTATCTATCTATTCTATTATATATCGTCGCTTGCTATCCACATCACAAGCCTTAATTGAGCTTAGGTTGAGTGTAAGATGTTCCAAGATATTTATGTATATGATAATCTCACAATGTCGTAAATAACAGATTGCCATAGAAAAAATCAACTGCAAAAGACTCTGATTGTCACGGGATTCGAACCCGCTTCCTCTGGATTGCCGGTCCAACGTGCTTCCAATTACATCAGACGACCTTCCGTGAATCACAGCGAATTTAGTCAATGGTATTGTGAAGCTAATCACTAGCGACATCTGTACTTAATGTTTTGAAGGTACAACTTTTATACGATAATCTTATTTTGATTTGTCTACAAAGTCTACGGCAGCAGCCTCCATTTTTTGCTCATCTGCATTGCCTCACGCCCTTCTTGTTCCAGTAATGTAATTTTAAACACCGAGCACAATAGTTATCTCACCTCGTGAGAACAGGGCCGCGGAGCCTATTGTCGATGCTTGCAAACGAGTTGACGATGAAATGCGGTTACTTGACCCTTTACTTCGATAGTCTGAAACTCTGAAGTACCTACAGCATGGAATTTGTACCCCATACGAAATGAAATGAAATTTATTCCTGCATGTGGAGATTGGATTACATTTGCAATTACAGTTAGCGGATCTTTATTTTGTTGTCGTTTTTTTTATATTTTCCAAATTTGTACTTTTTTACATTTTTCTACTCAGAATCACGAGCTTTTTTGGTCCTGATAGAAATAAAAAAGTGTCCCAAAAAAAATCCATTGAGTTACTACATATTTTTCATATACTTGCTTCAACCGTAACTCAGTGGAAGACAAAATGAATAAAAACTGGGTAAAACGTGTGCACGTACGCGTGCGGAAAGCTGGAAGCGGTCTGACATTTTTTCTATAGACAAAATGCGTACGCATGCTGATAAATGTGTCTTCGGGTGAATATCTGAGCGTTTCAACCGCCTAATTTTGGTGGCATCATTTTTGGCAAGGTTTCTCAAAGTCTTAATGTTAGACTTCGTCATTTGTATAAGGTACCGTGCCTCCTTTAAATGACAAAGTAGCACATTGTAACTAATAGAAACTTCGCAAAAATGATGCCACCAAAATTAGGCGGTTGGAACGCTCAGATATTCACCCCTTCACACTATACCTACCTGTTTTACTTACTAGGAGAGCGTAACAATGTATAGTATATTGTATTTGTTTGAACGCAATAAACGTTTTTTCATTTTAATGTTTAATTTTCATTCATCTATCATTCCGATGAGTCTTTTCTGTGTTCATAGCAACTGGAATAACAACTACAGATCAACTCCCGCGCACCTTGGGTACTCTAGTTTACGCGGGTTATGTCATTTGACCGAAATTCTACAACCTTTTTATTATCAACAGATAACGGAACGTTGGTAGCAGTTTTAACGTAACTGACAATAGTACCTACGCCATATTCAATCTAAGGGATTTAGGACTTATAACGGGATATTTACCATGTACATTGTGATTATTGAGCACCAAATATTTAAGTCGATTTTGAGTCATACTAATACTTAATGTAAATTACCATGTTTAGGTGCGTTTAAACCAAAAGAGCATTCGCTGTTCTAGCGCCCGTTCTAAGAAATCAACCAATCACGTTTTGTGTACCGATCGAATTTCGTAGAGTGGGAGGTTAGAACAGCGAATGATCTTTTAGTTTAACCGCACCTTTAGCTTCAACACTTATAAGCGATGACTCACGCTAGACTGGGGTTTTGCTTTTGGTATGAAATCATACTTTGTATAGAAAATGAATTGCCGAACGGCTCGGCCTGGTACATACTAATGTGAATCATCTTTAAGTAGAGTTACAAATCATAAATATAAATTCAGACTGTCAGTCTTAAGTGGAATTTCATTTCATAGATTAAAATGCTTAACCAGGTACGCTCAACTCCAAAAAATATGTAAACGATTTTGATCCTTTTGCCTTGTGCTTACGTTCTGAATTGTATACATAATTTTAGACGAAACTACCTATACATGCGTGAGGTATTTCGTCAGGTTTCGGAGAAACTAAAACGACAAGGAAATATTATGGATTTATTAAATGTTCATTGATTGCCTTCGAATGCAATTGCATCTAGGTTTCAATTCAAAGCGGTTTTTTTCAATTAGTAGATCAACTTCGTGCTTCGTGACCGTTCTATTTTTATGAGTAATTAATCTTTAGTTTTAATTTCAACCGGTTTACGTCTTCAAGTCATAGTGTACTTTGTCGATAGTTATAAGTTTTCAAGCCTAAAATTTACGGTATACCTTCTGGTCGCATAATCTTTTTCAGGCTATTCTATTTTGGCATACTTTTCTTCGCATAATTTGTATTAGCATAAATGTACTGTAGTTACGCATAGTAATTATTTCGGCATACTACTTTGTTCGCATATTAAAGTTTTGTAATAATTTAACTTGGACTAATTTATATTTGCCTAATGTATACTACGCATATTGCTGTTTGGACTAATGGTTACTAGCCATATATATTTCGGAAACCATAATTTTAGTTCCCTATTTGAATAAAACATTTTCTCTTTGTTTAACATCAATTTTAAATCAATTAACATGCATTTTACATATTGAGTATTTTACATATTTTAGAATGTTCTTTTATTCTGGTTCTGTGTCTCTTGAATCTAAAATATTAAAATGCGTTACTATCTAATATCAAAGTATAGATAAATTAGGTTAGGTTAGGTTAGTGTGTTGTCCAGGCGCGAAGCGCCTAAACTACGCAGAATAGGGGGTCTGCGTTGCAGACCCCCGTCGACCTCATTATTGTTCCCATATATTATATTAGTACATTGTGCATCAAGAGAGGTAAGTACGGAATTACTAACGAGAGTGTCAGAAGCCCGACGCCGGTAGGCGGAGGGCTTTCTAATGTTTTTCATCACACTTGCCGACAAAAAAATAATTTTTATGACATAATATTATTAAATGACGTACTGACATTTCTATTACTCCCTATGAAATATCACTTTTCTATTACTCCCGCTACGCGCGCAAGCAATGGCGCGCTTAGACAGCAAGTGTGATGAAAAAGTAGATTATACACACTTGATTTGCCATGTTGAAACAATCGGTTTTCCTTAATCGCTTACATTTTTTGATTACTCACCGTCACTTTTATTCATAAAACTAAATATAAATCTACCGTCATTCCCCGTACACAGTAGAATGCCTGGATGCTTAGGGCCTTATCACACTTGCGATTTACAAGCGAGGCGAAAGCGAAGCGTACGCGCGGCGTGTTCGTCGCGTGCCCGCAACCAATTCGCCGCGATGGTGTCGCGATTACGCCGCGACCGCGTGACGAATACGCCGCGACTGCGCAGCGAGTTTGCCGCGTCAAGAGTTGGTATCCATTTTGTAATAATAAATCTTATTAGTGACTGTCCAAGACTCAGATTACTCTGAGCGATTTGCTGACGGCTGCGCAGCGTGTTCGTTACGCGATCGCGGCCAAATCGCAACGCACTCGCGGCGAATTGGTTACGGGCTCGCAACGATCACGCTGCGCGCTCGCCTCGCTTATAAATCGCAAGTGTGATAAGGCCCTTAGACAAGTTGCCAACCGCTAACGCTTAATCGTCAATCGTAAACGAAAGGCAGCTAACTGTAATAGCATGTCAATCATGCCAGTTGGTAGTCTAATTTTAGGATTAACTATTTGTATGCATCGTGAAATGATGCGTAATAATTATTATGCAATTTCGTATTTATACTGTGTGATATTAGTTATTATGACGGGTATGCCTTTAATGTGTATGCTTTTAAATATTATGCGTAAAAAAATATGCATAAATATGATTCGCCTTGTCAATATTTCGGCTAGAAGACATTATGCGTAACTATATTATTACATTCGTTAGTATGCATCCCAATAGTGAACCAAAATTTACATAGTACCTATGATTTAGAACGGCCCTGGTGTGACGGCAGTAAGTATACATTTGTCACCACCCCAACTTCTCCTGCGGGTGTCGTAAGAGTCGACTAAGGGATTGAAGTGTCACTGATTCTTTGATAAAAGATTGATGATGAGCAGCAGCGTTATCATAGTGGACGCATTATTGCGATCGCCAATCCGCTTGCCGCGTGGCGATTATAGGCATTTACCTCTTAATGCGTCTATATGCATAGTAGATGGGAGAGGCCTACGTCCAGCAGTGGACTGTCATAGGCTGATGATGTGATGTGTGATTCTGATTTAAAACGAGGTATTTACATTTATTTGCCAATGTTTTGTATTATTGAGCACCGATATTTAAATCGTAGTAATACATTGTTGATTCCTTTTGCAGCCTCTTCGTAGTGACCCTGCCTACGAAGCTGGAGGTTTTGGGTTCAAATCCCGGTGACGGTGTTTATTTGCGTGATTCTCTTATATTTTACTTCTACGAGTATCATGTATCTATCTATTATAAGTATACCTACGTCGTACCTTAGTACCTACTCACACATAATACGCAAGCCTTTATTGAGCTTACCGTGGGATTAGGTCGACCCGTGTAAGATTTTGTCTCTTGCCCCAAACCTACCGCCTGTCTCTTTCTCCACCTATAGAGTCTTGAAATCGACCGGTGATGCGATCGCCAACCTACATGCCAAACGTGGCGATTACGCTGATAACCCCAAACCTACAAAAATAAAAATATTGTCTTTGAAGCACGACGTCGGTTCGCTCCTAATTCGTCTATATTTCTTGCGTGTCCAAAACGTCCTTGTTTCTCATCTAATGTATGCGAAAACCACAAGTGAATAATTAAGGAAACCTACCGTGAGGTACAGCACAGTGATTATTATCTATGTATAAATGGTAGAAAATTGTTAATTGTTGTTAGGGTCAAATAATGGAGATATTAACTCAAAATCAAGGATGTTCGTAAAGAGATTTTATTATACCTACCTGAACTTCGATATGAAGATAATATATGTAGATTACTATACGTGGATTTACACCAAACGAGCGAATGCTAATTCTATCCCCCACTCTACGTTACACAAAACGTGATTCGTCGAAATTCGTGGATTTCATAGAGTGGGGGATGGAATAAGCATTCTCTCGTTTGGTTTACATTTTACATGCACACATGTTCTGTAGATAAATAGGTTTTTATAAGACACATTAGTATTCAAGTTTTGTGAAGGCTATTCTAAGTACTCTTACAGTTCTGGATACGACAGGCTCAAAAAAAAAAATTGTAAATACCTAGAATGGGATACTTAAAAGTGGGACAAATTTTTACTGATAATTAATCATTCTTACGTAAAATGGGTATACATTTTTTACTGGTATAGTACAGTGTGTCGCTTCATGAGTGTGAATGGGCTTACAGTAGAAAATGCCCAGGATCGCATAAAGTGGAGGAAATGAGCAGGAAAGCGGACCCTGGCAAAGGCCGGGATAACGCTAGGTAGAAGAAGAAGAAGATAGTACAGTGTGTCGCTTCGTTGAAAAATAAGGTCTTACATCTCGCACTCTCTCTCGTTAGTAAAAAGTTATTTCTATAAGTTTTTTCTGAGATTACCGCTCCAGAATTTAGAAAAAATATGTCCTATTTACTTAAATTTTTGATTTACGGATCCGATACACGTGAAAAACGAAACGATACACCTTAAACATTATGCCAATGTGAAATAGAAAATCGTGGGAATGGGAAAACCGATTAAGCTAACTGGCTGCTCGTGACCGCTCAACATCTCTGTTTACTTTGATCATAATTGGATGCATTTCCTTGGTTTTGAACACGAAACAACACAAGAACCGAAGTGACATAAGTTGGTTGTTGGGCACGTGATTATCGTACCTATTGCGTTATGATTATGTTCTATAATTGTATGTAATGTGTCATATTAGCTTGCAGCATATTAAGTGGACAAGTGGTTTCGATAATTGCATTTAAAGTTTCGTGAGATAATGATAGCTATACATATAATTAAACGGTTAAGGGTGAATACACATATATCAGCATGCGTACGCATTTCGTCTAGTAAAATTGGCCGTTTAGTATGAAACGTGTAAGCATGCGTACGGGTGCGGAAAGCCGGACGCGGTCCCATACTAAACTGACATTTTCTATAGACAAAATACGTTGCTGATAAATGTGTCTTCACCCTAAACTCATTTAGTCACTACGCGCGACATGTTACAGAGAGCCTAGGTCTCCATTATCAAGCACTAAGCCAGCGTTAAAAATAATTTAGTTGAAAAGAGGACCTCCTCCTTCTTTAAAGTATATTAAAAATAGTAATTAACTAATTTCGTTAATAGTTATTACACAGCACTAGGTAATACTTAGTTACCTGCTGTCATAATTACATAAATGTACGTGGACCTACGCCAATCGGAGGCTGCGGATTACCTAAAGAGCATTGAACCCGTAAAGATCGCACTGTCATTCAAGAACCGGTTCCTTTCGGTTATTACGGTTAAGCCGCGAGTGCACGTAATTGCGTATTACGGGTCGTCTTTTAAACGTCGATAAAATAAAATGTATTTAATAAGTAGTTTGTTTTAAAAGTTAAGTGTTTTCGGATTGGCTGTAAAAAAAGGTATGACTGTGTTAAATGTATTTGTTTAATCAAATAATCATCCACAACACTGGAACAGGATATAAGGATAATGTTCTGTAGCAATAAATAATTTGTAACTAATGTAAAATAAATTAAATTGATTTCGGCACATTTGTTTTTTAAACGCGCCATTGCTTGCATGCGTATCGGGAGTAAAAAAAGGGAAATTCCCTAGAGGAATAAAACTATGAAAACGGATAAACTCGCGTATAAATCATCCCAAGTTAAATTTAATTAATATACCTACGCGAGTTTTAATTTTTTTAAATTAATATACGAGAATTAATAAACGCGCGTATATTAATTAAATTGAACTTGGGATGATTTATATACGCGAGTTTATCCGTTTTCATAGTTTTATTTCATGTGTAATCCTCGCGGTGCACGGTGACCGAAGAAAATATTCTGTAGGGGTTTTAACTTTTCTAAAAAATGTATTTTGTCTTATAACTTATTTTTCTGTCCGCAAAATTAGTAATAATGTACTTTACCTCCCTAGATGCACAATAAATACTATTATTGCCTAATTAAATAAGGAAGATATATTTTGTACCAGCTTGACAATTATTGCTACACAACATTATTCTACCCTCCTCCAGTAATGTGGTTGATTATTCGATTAAACAAATTATGTATAGTGCTTGAGAAAGGACCTTATGAAAATCGGCGGGAAACGCTGAATGCAGCTCGTTTCCAACCGGTATATGTGAAGTATTGTGGAGATCCAAAGGAAAGGCCTCTGCAGTGGACGTCTTATGGCTGAGATGATGATGATGACTGTTCAAGTTGATCGACTTCTCGAGCCCCGCACGAATGTTGTTGTGTCCTCCGCGAGTGAACGGCGCGCGCAGATGTGCTAATGTCAAGGCGAGACGCTGCGATAACAGGGAAATGACTTGCGATTGTAGCGGACCACTTAAAATAGTTGGCATCTCACGAAGACGTAGGGCTAAACTAGAAATGAAGAGTCGGTTGCAAAAAAAAATTGTACATAATTATAGGCCTTTAATGAAAAAAATAATAACGGCATTATTTTGTTACGTACTTAAACATTGCGTGACGACTTTTAGCAGTGAAAAAACGGGACAAATTTAAATTCTCTATGAGCGATCAACAATACGCGAATGAATTTTAGATTTACAACTAACGCGAACGCGAGACGTAAACATATTAAAATTCGGATACTCACGTAATTTAAGTCACTGACTATTTCGACTTATTTTAAAGGATCCTCATCAGGAGTAGGTAACCCCGGTCAAAGGGTCGTAAAATATAGCCTTATCCCTTAAATTGTCAAATTAATAATAAAATGCGTTCTAAAAATTCAGATTTTTTTAACGTTCCCCTCATATACCTCATATATAGCTGTGTAAGACTAGTTTGAGGCTGAAACCAACATATATTTTGAGTGAGTTACCTACGTTTGATTTGTTAACGTAATAACCAAAACCTTATTATTCTTCTGCTGTCCGTCTATGCGAGGCTACTTTGACATTATAAGCCTAATAAAAACCTATCTTCTCTCCTGTCGTCTAAATTCTACAAAACAATGTTCAAAATATACAGTTACACCCAGATCATGAGTCCAATTCGCACATTGCAGAGTCTTTCTTACATCCTGTATTGAAGAATAAAAACTTCACATCCATACTTACTTATTGTTATCATTACCGCTATGAACATCAAAATCGAAAGTGGATTGCGTCACACTCCTGTATTCGTAAGCTGGGCTTTATTGTCTTACAAATAAGGTAGCATTTAGGTAACTTGGTGTCTCCGTACACCAGTTTTGTGGTCATAGGTCAGGGTTTGACTGATGAGGCCAATTGTGGCAAAACAGACGTTGTATTGTATGGGGCTATTTGAAACGCTTCGGGCTTTTTGAACAACTTCGTAACAATGACTAAGTATGTGAAGTATGTTTAAATTTCTGTGATGTTGAATTTAAGGCTCCGAATTCGATGTAGTGACAGCCTAAGAAACTGGAGGTTTCTGGTTTAAATCCCAGCGGGGAGTTTTATTTGGGTGTTTATCGTGAATATTTGTAATTGTCCATATGTCACGAGTTTAGAGTACATGTTCAGATATTTCTGAGCTTCGTAGCCGCTACGATATATCTGATGACTACCATACAATACTAATAGATTCTTTCGCAGTTGATTTTTTCTATGGTAAGCACATCTGTTACGACATTGTGGGACAATACTAATATTTCTGTGTTAGACTAATAAACACATGTCATACAATTTACAGGTTACAAACGGTACCAAAAGTACTAGTCAAATAACCCGCCCGGCGCAAAAGTTCGTATCACACTTGCAGCATTACCACGCTGAATCGCAATTGCCAATTTTTGCACCAGGAATGTCTCGGAGCGAGGGTCAAGACCTCTCCGTCGTAAATGCCGCCTAATCTCAAAAACCTTAGCTTCTGACCCCCAACAACGACTAATAGTTAAAACAGGATCACTTTCCTTCTTCGAATACTTACACACATTTATCATCCAACGTAACATCAAATTCAAAATTACATAACATAATGATTAGCATATTAGCATAGGCCGGGTGGTCGGGTGGCCGCGATCCTGTCAAGATACGCCCAGCGTGACAGTTCTGACAGACAGACATTGTGCAAACACTAACAAACTATCATACATGGTATTTTGGATTGCAATCTCGTACAGTCAGGTCGCTAAATATGTGTACACTTTGGAACTTATTAGTAGAAGTAGAAGGTTTAAATTGGGATATAGATGTCAACATATTTGTGTAGCTGACCGTATTCCTAGATTGTATTACGGGGATCATGGTGCATTAACCTATAATCCTTTAATCGTCACACGCTGACCATCATCAATTTTCAATAAACTAATGGTCACACTTGAATCCCTTAGTCGACTCTTACAATCACTGGAAGAGTTGAGGTGACAAAAGTATTCTTCCTGCTGTTACCACGTGGCATAAGATAGTAATCAGTTTATAACTCCACAGGCATTTATATTTGAATTTCTCGACTCTTGAGCTGTCACTGATATTAAACCTATTTGCAAAGACATAAGGTTAATACCAATGCAATTCTAAGATCTATAATTCATCTAAACCATGCAAATGGTAACATACTCGTAATTAATGAACCGATCATGAACCTTATGTTAATAAAATAAAAAGCACATGAAGGGGCAGCTGTTGCAATGGTAGGAGAGAATAAAAACTTGTTTGTAATTCATGCGTGTACGCCGCTTATTATTATCTCGCTTTTATTTCATGTATCTAATCATGTTTTATTTTATTGTTTTGGGAAACAAACTACAAATATATGCTATACATTAGCCTAAACAGTTTCCACTGAAAGTTAATACATACAATTCTGCTCTGAGAGACAAACATACGATTAGATATTTATTTTTTATATACATTATATAAAGTTTAACAAGTTTACATCAATTTAACAAAAGGATAAAGAAAAAAAGTACCTACGAAAGAAATAGGATTAAACAATGAGATTACCTACAAACAAACTAAATAATGACCCGATTATAGAATGACTTACACTAGTCTAACATGTTGGATACAGAAGAGATATAAACAGCTAGTCATTCACTGTCTATATAAAGAGCTAATAAGTAGGTAACAATGATGAATTTAAATACGGCTTATCTGTGATCTAATGAACCCGCCCATTACTAAACATCTTTTGTTTATGGCAAGTTATTTGTATTGCATATTAACGTAGCTGTCATTATTGATGGATATATCTCATTATTGGCAATATCTCAATCATTGCGAATTTGGGGTCAAAGGGGATTATAGTGAAGTGCCAATATTCGAGCACGGATTTTGTATTTAATCTTTGAAATTGTTACGACATAGTCATCGCTTCGTCTTATAGTTTTGCTTCTTCTTATATTAGTCGTTCACTTTTGATACTGATCTGTTTTATGTGAATAAAACTCTCTGCTTTGGCAAATCGCATCACAAATCATAAGCCTATTTCAGTATTTTCTATATATTACCCTTAAGTCTAAGGAGAGACTTCGCCTCCTTATGTGTGTTCTATCGTCTGTACAATGGGTTGTGCTCTGAAGAACTGTTCGACATGATGCCAACGTCCAGTTTTCATCATCGCACCGCTCGCCACCGACTGGGCGCTCATCCTCACACCTTGCAACCTAAATGGTCGCGCACCGTGCGGTTTCAGAGGAACTTCCTTCCGCGGACGGTCCGTCTGTGGAATGAGCTCCCTGCCGAGGTTTTCCCGTTGGACTACGGTATGGGGTTCTTCAAAAGTACAAGTTCTTATTGGGTCGGCAACGCGCATGTGACACCCCTGGGGTTGCAGGCGCCCATAGGCTACGGTGACTGCTTTCCATCAGGCGGGCCGTATGCTTGTTTGCCACCGACGTGGTATAAAAAAAAATATTACAAACTTTGCATAATTGCATATGGACGCATTAAGAAGTACCTAATGCCCACAATCGCCACGCGGGGCAAGCGGGTTGGCGGTCGCATTACTGTGTCAAATATGTTGACGCATCGATGATCAATAAATAAATGGTCAGTGACACTTCAATCCCTTAGTCGAGGAGTGTGGTTACATTGCTGTCAACACACGGTAATCGTCTCCATTTATTGCTGGCCCACACAGTCTGATGCCTTCCACTATGCCCTGAAGCCATTCTGAAACATTTTGCTGCAAATGTGTCCAAAAATTTTAAGGATTATTCTTAAGGTTTTCGCACATTACGAGTACTTATAACCACCCACACCAACGCGGCAGCAACTCTGCGGCACACTTTCAATGAGTAGTCAACTGCTTGATCCACCCAAAGGTCACTAATGGACAAAGCGGCGTGAATAATTGGACAATGCAAATAGTAGTAGCAGCAGTTACTCGATACACGTCAGTCGCAAACGCATAGTCCTCGCATGGTCAAACTAGTGGTCAATGTGTGACGAACGTGTCTAGGTTGACCTTTAGTGTACAACGCGTAGACCACTCGTCGTACACTACTTTAATACGATTTTTTTACAGTTTTATTATTTAAATGTGTCATAAAGTGAATTTAGTGAGTTTAAATTTCAATATTTGGCATAGAATCGTGTCGCCGTCGAGTTTTTATAATGAATTTTTATGTGAAGACCTAGAATGTAAAGGTTAAACCTAATTCATCATTCATTTCCGTTTAATAATTATTCTCTTAACATGTATAACACGACGGTCAAGGTCGCGGGAACCCGCTGGAGGCAAGCAGCGCAGAACCGGTCATATTGGCGATCGTTGGGGGAGGCCTATGTCCAGCAGTGGACGTCTTTTGGCTGAAATGATGATGATGTATAACAGTTCGTCACGTTAATATTAGCAAGTAAACTAATTAAAGACGATTAAGTGACCAAACGTCAATTCCTCGCGTCCATCGATTGGGTAACGAGGACGTTGCGACATGTGTAGAAAACTTGCCAGTTTTCTATCCGAGCTGATCTGGGTTAGGTAATGGGGAATTTCGTCTAGTTAGTACTTTCGTTTAGCTGCCCTGATACGTAGTAAAGAAATGAGTCATGAGCGAAACACAACTGTCTTTGTCGCACTAATAAAAAAGTAACTGAAAGAAAAAACTACGCGAAATACCTACTGCGATTTGCATCTTGGTTAGGTATTTAGACCTCAGCAAGCCTACCACGAATATCATATCATGAGTAGCAATGTACCGAGAAGTTTCATAAGTTGTAAAACTTCAATAGGGAATGTTCTCGGCAATTTAATTTTTACAAGCAATCTAATCATGCCAAAACTGTTGTGTATACATGCCTCTTAAGGTATGTTTTACGCCTTGTTTACTCCATTGTGAAATACAATATTCTTCATAACACTTTCTTATAAGTTCTCATGGTAACATTCTCAATGACAACTTACTCTTAAATTCTCATGAAAAACGCACGGCTGCTACGCAGCGGTCGTGAGTTCGATCCCCGGCTGGTATCAATAAGTTTAAAACTTATGTACGAAATATTATTTAATATTCACAAGTGATTTACGGTGAAGGAAAACATCGTGAGGAAACCTGCTTACACCTGCGAAGAAATTCAAGGGTGTGTGTGAAGTCCCCAACAAAGTATTCGGGCCAGCGTTGGGACTACGCAAAATAGGCACGTATGATGTCGAGTTGAGGAAAAATGGCCCGAAGAACAACAACAACAACATATTTATGAGAGGATGATTATGATACATATTTTCACACTTGACTATACTTAACTCTGATTGATAATAAGTACCAAGTATAGGCAATATAACTAAAAGGGCTCTAGCGCGGAAATGATATTTAAGGAGCCTATTACTGTCCAACTAAAACTTGTAATGTATGTACGTGACTTTAAGTGGGCCGCGACTTTCAAGCACATACTTGCGAAACGCAAATTCTAATAAATAGACTGACTATGAATTCATAGTATTCCATTAAGTATTATATTATTTGAATAACTGGCTTAAGATGTGGTCACATCACACCACTTAAAATGGTGTGTGTGGACGATACAAAAAAGACGGTAGAGGCGACCTGGAAGAGAGACGCCGCAAACCGTCAAAAGGTGGAAAAGATTGTGAGACGCATACATCCTGCAGTGGAGTAAAATATGCTGAAAAGAAGAGAAGAGAAGAAGACGTAATTTAAATTATTAAGTTGTATACTTATTCCTCCTTTGACAATTTGCCAAAATTTACGAATTTTGAAGTTCAATGACTTCAAGTTAGGCGTTTTTTACCATCATCGACACCGTTTTAAAGCGGCGATGTGGCCGTAACTTTATATAGTCCTGACAGGTCAAAAGTGCACCGACAGTCTGTGAGGCTTGAGGTTTCTAGCCGTCACGACCGGCTCCGGCTGTCACGGAGCTTAAACGTATCTGATGGTTTCACTACGTGCAAGTCGATTTTAGAACCGAACTTCTTAATGTTTTACACGTAATGAAATGACAAAATACTTACGATGTTTAGAATTACTTGCCTAACGAGAGATTCAAAGATATTAGAATAAAATATTGTTAATATTGGTTACTCGCTTAATTTTTAACCTCTTTATTGTCAGTTCTATGCAATAAAACTCAACTAAAATACTCTATACAATATAAAGCATTATGCTTGTAATTCAAGACGTTCAAAATCATAGGTATATAATGAGATTAATGAGGCTTTTTTAAAGCCAACGTAAACCTTAAATTGGAAAATAAAAACAAAGTACGTTCTAGCCTTGCTGTTTTAAAGAAGGAAATGCGAAAACAAATGCGATACTTATGCGTTTTTATTGCGTATTACCGTATTTGCCGTTTTATAAAAGCAAACAGGATTATTACGACAGAATAGCATAAACATGCGTCTGCTACAAGATAACCGAAAATGACTCCACTAAATATTTATGGTATTGACTCGATTGGTGAGACAGAATTATCGCATGTAGTAACTACCCAAAATCGGTCTGTAATAAAAAACAAATAATGGGTTGAAATATACAGTGTGTAAATCTAATACGGGCGATCAATTAAACCAGGCATGGGATTCATTACTGTAATCATGAATTACACGGTTTTTTTAAAGTTACTCTTAATTATGACCCCACAGATTTTTTTTTAAAGATTATCGGAGCAGCAATGTAGGTACGAACATATTTTGTTAATATTGATATGGCAGTTATGTCATCTGCTTTTGAATATAGCTGTCAACGAGTGTTTAGCTCGTGTACATTGCTCTACATTGCGCGCCGAATTATTTTGTATGGAAAATTTTGTTGCTCTAATTTTAAGTAAAAGTTATTTGAATGTATGTACTTATTATGTCGTAAGCTAACACCCGTTAAGAGCTTCGCCCGTATTAGACTTACACCCTGTATGTGTCCTGTGAGGTACTGTCGAGGCCTCAGAGAACAATCAAACAATTCCGCTTCCTCGATAGTACTTTTATATTAATCTTCTTTTCTATATTATAGCAATACAATTATAGATCTTAACATGAAGCCTGTCCACCTTCAACTGCTCACCTTATCTAGATTCTTCTACATGACAGAGACGGCAAGCATTCTAAAATTGAATTCAATATCATGCCAGCCCCCTTCTTCACGTGAAATAGACAAAAGGTTTAATACCTTTACAGTACACTGTCAATTTACGGGTTAACAATAAACAACAATACTTACGACTACTCTAAAAATATTTCAACGTTCTTCGTGGCTATCGAACGATTTGTGTTCTGGTTGAGTACCTCGTATTGTTATTATGTATTTATTTACGTATATTTTATATATACCTATAATGTATATATATACAGTGTGTGGCCTTTAACACGGGAGAAAAATGAAATGAGTGACTCCTTAGACTATCGGCAATAATCCTGTAAAGGTCCCGGTGTTTCAAAGTGGTTAAGTTCGGAGATATTGTCATTCAAAGCAATGGACCTTTAAATGGATAAAGTACTGGATCTTGGCATCACGATGTCGTAGCTTGTCAGTCGCAAGACATCATGATAGTATACCAGGTACGAAGTCATAACAATAATTTTGTTTTTATTTTTACACTAATTTATTACGGTTTAAAAAAAAAATTGTACATTTTTCAATGATTCAAAAATGATAAGTTATTGGTAACTTTTAATTCAAGTAAATGAACCCATAATAATGAAAAATACATGAACAAAAAATTCAAAAAAAAATTTTTTTTTTTTAATTACAATATGTGGAAATGATTGTCGATCAGCTTATTAATGCACCGTTTAAATTTTCACCCCGGTTGTAGGCCACACACTGTATACATGTTTTTGTTTATTTTATGTACCTATATTTATATATTTAGTTTGCTTTTTGCATAGTGCTAGTTTGTCTCCCTTAATATACTATTCCTCTCAATTGCTCAAAGGTTAACTGGAAGAGATTCCTTACAGGGATAAGTTCGCCTTTGTACATTGTTTTTTTTATTTTTACAATTGTGATTTCTATGTATTGTGTGTACAATAAAGTGTTTACTTACTTACTTCTTCCGAATACTCGTTTCGAAATCTACATGTTATCAGACAAACGCTAGGTAACAAGTAGTGTGGCATATGGCCTGCGTACGCGCCGATAGGACGGGCCCACACGCACTTTCTCTACCTAAAAGTCTCGCGTGTCCACTATCCCACGACACGACTAACGTAAGCAAAAATCGTGCATTATTACCGGCCTATCTCAGTCCACTGTTGGACGTAGGCCTATACAGGGTGCTCGCGAGCATTCCAAAAGATTTTAACTACGCATTCTAGACATCAAAATAAACAAAACTTATTATGAGCCCTTTAATGTCAAATACCACCAAAAAAAATCTTTTTCTCTTTTTTTTAGACTTTTTGAATACTTTTTAACATTTCCAGTACTTTTTATCATAACAACAACTTGTTAAAATTATTTTTTTAGGGACAGGTTATTTCGTCAAGTCTATTCTTATGTTTTGATTGCCAGGCAAAAGGTGCAGTAATATTAAAACACACTGGTAGCATTGTAATCAAAAAGAAGTTTTATGACGAGTTACGTCGAAAAACTTATTTCGAAAAAAGGTTGATTACCAATACGAATCCAGATCCAGAAAATGTTATATGACATTGAAGACTCTAAATATGGTCAGGAATTCAGCATTAAAATCTTTTGGAATGCTCGTGAGCACCCTGTATAATATTAACTATCGATACATTGGGAATAGGGCTGCCATCAGTGTCATCCGTCAGTGTCATCCCCAGATTTGTCCTAGTTTGGAGGCCGTCCTGAAGGCCTAAGATTATATACCATAGATCAAGCAAACGTATCTACTTAGCGTGTCAAATTTCACTGAGTTGTCCGTCTTTAATCGCAGCTTGCAGCTTTCAGGCGTCAAATTTTGTAAGTTGAATTGAAGTGAACAAAAACATTAATAATACTTCCTTAAGTAATATTAATTGCAACAACACAAAAAATTATGAATACTCAAGGGCCTGAGACATATTTAAAATCATAGGCGCAAGTAACAACTTCAGTACAAAATCTGACACGCTCGGCCGCCATACAAATGAATGAACTTGTTTCTTCTATCCAAATCTAATTCTGTGCTTAAGATGGTACCGCGTCTAATCGTTTGTCGGCATTGCCGTCATGTTCTAAGTGTTCTAACAATTATGCAAATGCGAAAGTGACGCCTAGCACGATAAAATGATAAAGCTGTACCCTCATAAGCCACCTGGCAGGGTTTATTAAGAGAGGGAAATCCCGGACACTTTTCATATGAGGAAACACTTCATTGAATTTAAGTATTTAGGTACTGTTTAAGTATTATCATTATTGTGTCCAAAGTGAAGTCCAGAAAAGCAAATTTACAACCAAAGGCCGGATATTTGAGTCTTTATCTTGGTTTCTGGATTCGTAAATAATTCAAGATGGTAACCTATGGACTTGTAACTCGAAGCGACGCACATGCGCGTAGCCAAATATCAATGAATGCAACAATCACCCTCATTAACCTCTAAATACACGAACACAAGTCGTTATTTTCGCAGTTGTGATCTTAAACTCTCTGATAACGTATTAGAGTTCAAATTTAAACAAATACTTTTTTTTTTGCTGGCTGTGAAAGGGTTAAAAATACACCGGAATGATGTATGCAGTCTCACATTTTAATTCACGAAGTAATTGCCTATCTAAAAAGCTGCCCGGGTCCGTTGGACCCCAGGAAGTTGACGCAGAATGCCGCGCCCGCGCACGTGGAGTGGGAGCCGCGAATTACTTCCTGGCTCGTTGACATGTTTATGGCCACACGTGGGCCTTTACACAGATCGCATATCTGCAGCATAGCGCGAAATAGGGTACCTAAGTTGGGCAAATTGGAAATTCTAATTTTTATAGTGTGTTTTTGTGCCATTTATAACACGCTTTTATTAGCGTCACTTATAACTATGTATGTAAGAAAATCTTGGTTTCTTAATGTGGCTTGTGTATTTGGTATATGACCTTGTCACAATACCTACCTACCTCCAGCTACTATCGATTTCTGTAATATTCCAAAAACGATAAAAATAAGATAACTTAAGTATTTAAATTACTAGGTATTTACTTTAACGAAACGGCACTCCATTGCGAATGATTCATTCACCAGGACCACGAGTGCTATACTTACTCGAAAGTCGAAACATTGGGGATAATTTTCAAATCAATATTATATTTCGACCTTTCAAGTTATAAATTATATAATACCTATACCTGTGAATTAATCACTGGCACAACTGTTATTATTATAAGTCTCGTCTAGTGAATTGTAAAATTTCTTTTGAGATTAATAAATTCTTTGACCCGAATATTGAGGTAAAACCGTCTTGTCTACGAATAATAAATAATATACCTACTTATTATTCGTAGACAAGAAGGTTTACCTGTGCCGATGTCCTCCAGATTTCGGGTTAAACCGATGTCTCACGTCATTAACAGCAGAATCGCATGACATTGAACCAACTATTGTGTTCGCTCGCCGATTGTACTTGCGAATTGTAAGTTGCATTTCCAATTACTGCCCACTAAACGAGTCGAAAATTTAAGCGAACCAAGATTCATTTAAAGGATTATTCATTCAGTATCGCTATCTGAAACTTTGGGCTGGATGGCAACACATTCTCTCAGGGTGATTCTCTGAGGAGCGTCTCAACCGCTCGAATTCGTCATTCTCGACCCGCGATTATTACCGAAATGGAAGGACGAGTAGCAGGGTGAATCATTTTTGCCGAAGTTTCTAAACGTCTCAATGTTATTCTTCGTCATTTGTATAAGGTACCGTGCCTCCTTCAAACGACAAGTAGCCCATGTAACGAATAAATACTTCGGCAAAAATGATGCCACCAAAATTAGGCGGTTGAAACGCTCAGATATTCACCCAGCAACAACATTAATTACGATAGACTTGGTATTGGTGTTGAATGTTGTTTACATGCAAATAACATTCTTAGGGTCATCTCTTGTACTTACCGAGACGACAATAACGAAATAAAAACGCCGTGAAAACGCAGAATATTCACCCAAAAATAACATAACCAATCTTCAAGTGATTCGGATCCTATCCGAATTTCGGATAGGATGTGCAAGCACAGCAGTGTTTGCTCTTTGAGTATGGTCAAAGGGGGTTTATGAAATTATATATCTTTACCCGGAAAATTAGACCGTAGTCCGCTGAGATTGGCTGTCGGGTTTAGGCATCAGCCGCGAAAGCTTAAAACGTGAGTTCAAATCCCACTTTGGATGGTGAAACCGCAGAGGTAGCCCGAGCGTTGATACGGAGTTCTACAACACTTCTACAGTATTGGTTCAGTTAAAATAACTTGGGCAAAATGCAACTGTGGGGCAAATGTAACTAATTAAATTTCTAATAATCTATTTGTGAGATCCAACTTTTCGAGTAGGTATAGGACATTGTTTTATTTCCCACAATGTCGTAACAGATGTGCTTACCATAGAAAAAATCAACTGTGAACGCAGAGTCGTTCACGTTGTCATAGGCCGCATCCTTTGGATGATCTGGATTATTTGATTTATCAAAAGCATCACAGTAATAGATCGTTTTTTTAACTTAATTTCATCGAATGACATCAAATCAAAGTTACACTCCTCTAGTTATACTGGTTTACTGGTTACATGAGCTTACGGCTCGGCCACTCTCGATAAGCATTGGTAACATCTGCGTGTACTTATTTTAGGCTACTTTGACCTCGACAGCCTTGACCCAATGGACATAATCACACTGTCTGTCTAACGTAAGTCAAATTGGGTTTAATATATGATTATCGAGCGTGAGATAGTTTTAAATGGGGTACAGTAAGCTTGTTATTTAATTTTGGAGTCGGAATCATGCTTAGAAAATGGGGTCAGGTGACTTCAACATTGCAAAAGAGCCAGTCTTGATGACTAGGTATCGCATACGAAGCAAAAAGGTACCTACATACATACGTGGATACCTACGTAGGTAAGTATACCTACATTTACAATGTTCACATGAGTAACATACAGAGTGACTGGAAATTCGCCGTATTCCTTCATTGAAGAGCATTACTGATATACGTAACAGAAACCAGGAGACAATATTTTAACATAGTTTTTTTTTACCATAGTACAAAGTGCACACGAGGAAGGGGGAAGATTTTAAGCTTGTAAATCTTGTAATCCTGAGTCTAAAAGAAGCAAAAATGGTTTAATAATATGATATTTAGGTTTTTTTTAACAATTTTGCGAAGATTGTACCTTGGAAATTTGTGAATTATTATTTTTAAACTAAACTATCTATCAGAGAGGTAAGAATTAGAGCAACGATGAAATTATTCGAAATTATCCAAGTTTCCGCAAAAGTAACATATTCCACTTTAAATTCAGCGAAAAATCTATGAGTAAACAAGAGGAACCGATGGTAACCATTTTATTTTAGTCTTTATGTCTGTAGCCTAATGCCTAGAGTCGCAGAAAGGGCCATGTGTGAGTAATTATAATGATGTATGGTCGACGGACGTCCAGCGGTTATTGGCCAATCTGAACTAATTACGGTGCTCGTGTGTGTCATAGTAGTTAGGGCTTGTCCAATGTCCATACACGGCAACAGCATATTAAATAATACATATTTTTATATATTATTGATGGCATACATATTAGAATATTATCGAACCGGGTTACTCACGTATTTAAGTCGATGATTGCTGGACATGTTTCGACCCATTAAAAGGGTCCTCGTCCGTAGCACCCTTCGGCCAAAGCACGACGCGTACTCAGTACTAGTCAGCTAGTAATATATTGAGTTTCACGTTAGTTATAATTCTAAAATTTGATGTCATATACCAAAGAAATAAAATAAGTAAAAAAAGTTTTAAGTTAAACGGTTTTTATTGCACCAAAAACTAGAAAATAAAAATTTGTCATAACTAACCGTAGATGCAACTTTCTGTAGATTACTCACGTGAAACTATTATCACTGTAGTTTTCCTAAGTCGGATGCTGAAAGCCACGTTTAGCCTCTATGTCAGTGGATTAAGCGTTACCTAATCGGAAACATTTACCAAACTGAAATAAAAACGTGGGGCGTACGCAATTGTGATTAAGTTACTATAGTTATTTAAGAACACACATATAAATCAAGACAGCAATAGTGTAATAAGTTTTGTTCTGGCCTTGATAAAAGCTATTTACCACTGTGGAAGTGATGGAACAGATGGATGATTAATTGCAAAATTAAAGATACAATTACATATTTTGAACTTGTATGTTTCTTTCTTCATAATAACGCCCCACGTTTTTATTTTAGTTTAGTAAAAGTTTCCGATTAGGTAACGCTTAATCCACTGACATAGAGACTAAACGTGGGTTCAGCATCCGACTTGGGAAAACTACAGTGATAATAGTTTCACGTGAGTAATCTACAGAAAGTTGCATCTACGGTTAGTTATGACAAATTTTTATTTTCTAGTTTTTGGTGCAATAAAAACCGTTTAACTTAAAACTTTTTTTACTTATTTTATTTTCAAGTTTTTAGTGCAATTGTTAAGTTAATTTCCGATACTATACCGATGTTGTTTGTAATATGTAATACAATTATGCATGCTAAGTAGCGTTTATACTCTCGCGCTTTCATCACGAATCACGACACATATGTAAACGTAATGGACATTATTTTATGTGTAACGGGAGGCGAATCCCTGCTGAATAGATATTTTTAGAAATCCGACACCATTTTTTTTAAATTTAATATCTCGAATGACAAATAAAAACCAAAGGCTCGGCGTGGTTAATGTAAGGTTCAATGCCCGAAGTATCTCAAATGGACGTGTTATTGATATAGTACGGTCAAATCGTACATAATTTTACCCTAAACTCGCAAATCAAGTAGTATCGCTGCATTTTTGGTATGTTGTTTAGACACCATAGGACAGTATAAAACCATATTTTGCAAGCAAAAAAAAGTTGTGCTAGCTGGGTAGTACGTGAAAAACTGCGAAATTTATGGCCATTTTTTAGTTTCTGATTTTTATTTAAAAAACCTTACATTTTTGATATTATACGTAAATTAACGTTTAAAGACTAATAAATTTCCAACAAGTTGAGCTAACATGCATTACCGTAGGTCTTATAGTTTCAGAGATTCGAGACTTTAAAAAGTACTCCTTCTTGTAAACTAGATAAAATTTTGTGTTTTGCTAACGTTTTCGACTTAATATCGCCTCACCTAATTATGCTACGAAAAACATGCAATAATGACCTTATAGCGCACTTAATATTCTTTAATTTAAGGGTAAAATTAGGTCAGTAAACTTTGTAGTTGAAAGTATAAACCCGAAATTCCAAAGGCAGGAGGACATAATTGCCCTACGCGAACCACTCACGCTGTCACTCCACCAGCTGGAGGGCCGCAGGCCCGATGACTCGTCCTTCGCTATTCACTCGCGCTGTCAATTTATCAGCTGGAGGGCCGCAGGCCCGACGGCTCGCCCTACGCGAACCACTCATGCTGTCACTCTATCAGCTGGAGGGCCGCAGGCCCGACGGCTCGCCCTACGCGAACCACTCACGCTGTCACTCTACCAGCTGGAGGGCCGCAGGCCCGATGACTCGTCCTTCGCTATTCACTCACACTGTCAATTTATCAGCTGGAGGGCCGCAGGCCCGACGGCTCGCCCTACGCGAACCACTCATACTGTCACTCTATCAGCTGGAGGGCCGCAGGCCCGACGGCCTGCCCTACGCGATCCACTCACGCTGTCACTCTATCAGCTGGAGGGCCGCAAGCCCGACGGCTTGCCTTACGCGATTCACTTACGCTGTCACTCTATCAGCTGGAGGGCCGTAGGCCCGACGGATCGCCTTACGCGAACCACTCACGCTGTCACTCTATCAGCTGGAGGGCCGCAGGTCCGACGGCTCGCCCTGCGTTAATCACTCACGCTGTCACTCTATCAGCTGGAGGGCCGCAGGCCCGACGGCTCGCCCTACGTGATCCACTCACGCTGTGAGTCTATCAGCCGGAAGGCCGCAGGCCCGACGGCTCGCCCTACGCGATCCACTCACACTGTCTCTCTATTAGTTGGAGGGCCGCAGGCCCGACGGCTCGCCCTACGCGAACCACTCACGCTGTCAGTCTATCAGGCAGAGGGACGCAGGCGAGACGGCTCGCCCTACGCGAATCACTCACGCTGTCACCCTATGAGTCTATCAGCCGGAGGGCCGCAGCAATGACATACGGTACTAAACCGTGGTCGCTTACAATGGGCCTCATAAGAAGGCTCAAAGTCACCCAAAGGGCAATGGAGAGGCCTATGCTAAGAGTCTCTCTGCGAGATCGGATTACAAATGAGACCATCCGCAGCAGAACCAAAGTAACCGCTATAACTCTTCGAATCGCTAAACTGAAGTGGGCGGGGCTCGTCGCGCGTGGATTGCGTGAAACTGATGGCCGTTGGGGCGGTAAGATTCTCGAGTGGCGGTCACGTACCGGAAAGCGCAGCGTGGGTGGCTCGTGACCTGGTGAAGGTCGCTGGATGCGGGTGGCACAGGGCCGGTCCTTGTAGCAATTTTTGGGGGGGCCTTTATTCACCAGTGATCTTCTTTCAAGTGATATGATGATGATGATGATGATAATTAAATCCGTATGTTTCTACCAAATATCTTAAGCAGTACTGCAAAATCTACATATCGCTAAACCTAGCGGTTGTGGCAGGCAGTAACACTGGAGTATCAGATTTGAGGAGTTGGATGTTAGTAGTATTAAATTCGCATGTTTCTACTTAATATCTAAAGAACTTCTTTAAAATTAAGATATTGATAAAAGATAAACCTTGCAGTTATTGTAGGCAGTACTGCAGCATCAGGAGTGAGGAGTTGGAAGTCAAGATCAGGCTGTTAGTGTTTGATTATGCCAAACATGCTATACTTTCATTTTCACGTGTCTAACACTCTCGGTTAAGGTAAGCAGTACGTCTGCAGCATCAGGCTTTGAGGATACAAGGATACAAATATTATAATATTGCATTGTCATGGGGACTTGATAAGAGTTCCAAATTTTATTGATTTCGGTGCAGTAGAAGTGGACGAAAAATCGATCACAAGATTTGAAGCATCGACGACAGTTGATACGCGGTGAAGTTAATAAAAACCGTTTAATAATAAAAATACCGACATTTTCCATATTTTTAATGTACGAGTACAATTACAAATTTTTAACAAACATTTACATCGTAAGCTTATATCAGAATAGGTCTCTTCTGTCACTAATAATAACAAATAATAGACCTGGACTTATTAAGACTTATTAAGTTATTAAGCAATAGATATCTAAGTTGTATTAGATGTGGGGTAAAATTAAAGTAAGTAGATCTAAAATACCATTTTTTTAACTCACTTCCAAACCAGGTAGTTGCTTTAATATACTAGCTACCTGATACTATCCAGCACACATGTGTACAAAGCTTATAATATATCGTATGAATTAGTTTAGATTAGGTAATCTGCGAGTAAGCCGTAGATTATATTCATTATATAAAAACATGACTTACCGACATAACTTTGATATCCTTTAATACTAGGGATAGGCTTAATGGATTCATTAAATAAATAAATATCTTAATTGGGACGTCTTACACAAATCGACCCAGTCTCACGATAAGCTCAATGAAGGCTTGTGATGTGGGTACCAAGCGACGATATAATATATGTAATAGATAGATACATATAGATACTTAAATACATAGACAGCCATGACCAAGGAACAAATATTTGTGATACACAAATAATACCCTCGCCGGGATTCGAACCCGGAACCTCCAGCTTCGTACACCACCAAGTTAGGGTTACGGAGGCTGCCAATTTATATTTTGTCTGAAGAAAAAGAATAAAAAGGTACACTTGCTGTTACGTTTTAAGTTACATTACCGTGATATTTAACCCGTAACCATTGCAACGAATATCATTAAATGTTGATTTACCCATTTAGTTACATACCTATTAATATCCAGCGACCCGCCCTGCTCCGCTGCATATAAAATAACTGCTTGGATACAAAAGGTACTGATACTAAAACCTTCCTCTTGAATCACTCTTATCTATTTTAAGAAAAACGCTTCAAAATCCGTTGATCAGTTGTAAAGATTTAAGCATACATAGCGATATAGGGTCAAAGAAAGCGACTCTCTTTATACTATGTAGTGATAACAACGTTTATAATTCTTGATTCACATTTTTTTTACGTAAAAAAAATTTATGGTGCAATCAAATGATGAAACTAATCACGTCAGTCGATCTCTGAGCTAACATTATGTTCAAAAACTGTAACATTCTTTTGCAATTTGTAAAAACGGGTTCCAATTTCATGTAATAAATCCACTTGTTAGTGACCGGGTCATATAACAAGTTCAAAACAACTTGTTAATAACACATTGTGCAATAAAAGTCTTATTTTATGGGCGTAAGTGTGGTTTTTAATTGACAAGGTTTTATTAGTCATAGTAAATAACTTTTTAATTGTTACGTAGTGGCTTGGGGGCGTTTTTGTGGTTTTTACCGTCCTTGACATCGGGTTTAGAAGTGAAAGATTTTATGTGGTCGCGAATTGCCGTTAAGTATCTGATGTATGATCTACTACACTCATGGGCAATGAATACGGGTCAGGGAATTTTTCATAGATGATAATTTGAAATATTTTTATTATACAGAGTGTTACACGATCCACTGAAAACTTTGAACAGGGTAATTTGGTAGGTTACATTTAACAACTTTTACTATGGAGCTAATCCAGGAATCTCATAAAAAAATTGCCTCTTTCATACCATCGATCGATCAAAGTGTAAAAAAAGACAATTTTTTACAGTTCGTGATTGTAAAAGTTATTCAGTTGTAACGTTCTGCCGGGGCAGGACGCACATATCCTCTGTGCCTGATGGGCCTGAGAGGTTTACCGAGCTAATCTCAGATTTGGGAGAAAGGGTAACTATGGGTGAGAACGGAAACAAACAGTATGTAATGCTATAGAAAGGCTTATACGCCGTTTATTAAGCTTAATCAGTCTCCTTAACACTAAGATGCCGCACTGGCTCTAAACTAAGGTTTCACTCCGGCCGGCCGGCACTAAACTGTCTGTAAATTATTCCCGGAGCCCTGGCGCGGGCTGTGACGCGGTTGCCTTCGGTGACGGTTTGCGGAAGCGTGGTTCGGTGGGGAACGGACAGGAGTCTAGGGCAGGCGGTGTCCGCCACAAGCCCAGGACAAACGGAAAGACAGCGTGGCCTAGGCGCGCAAGTCACCCCGGCCTCGATCTGTCGGATCGTGTGTACAGGCGCGCAGAGCACCCCGGCTGGGCTATTGGATAGGAGAGCCTGGCCTAGGCGCGCGAGTCACCCCGGCCGGACTGTGAGAAGGATAAGAGGATGGGAGCGGCGCGAGCGCCGGGGACGGAAGGAGACCGCTCGAACTGAATATACAAACGATACTCCTCCTGGAGTATGTGTGGCTGCTCCCGCGTTTCCGCTACTGCAGCTGTGGCCGGGTCGCATCCCACAAGGGTGGGACGGTCGTTGCACCGTCATTTGGGGACGGTGTTGAGAGGCTGTTGAAGGAACAAAAGGAGACCGCTCGTGCCTGCGCGCGCGCTTTTATGCGGTCGGTCGGTATCCCCTCCACGTCGACTCGAACGATGATGCCGCCCGCGGCCCGATTCCGGCTGGTGCGCGCCGAGCCGGTGATATGGCGCGCTGGTGACATGGCTATGTCACACAGTATAACCTACCAAATCACCCCGTTCAAGGTTTTCAGTGGCTCGTGTACCACGCCGTAGATAGATCATTTCTTAAATCAAGTAGTATTGACTTTACCCTGAATTTATCATTGAATCCATAAAAACTTCGATACTGTCATTAGATTGGTTTGCCTCGTACACACTTTTTTTAGTCTAGACTGCAGGTGTATGTAGTATTACATTAACATACATTGAAATAATCAGCAAGAACAGATCATTAAGCCGTTCACCGACGGAAATGATGATCATTAACCAAAATAACAGCTTCCGAACAAATTAAAATAATCACAGCGCCGGTGTCAACAAATTACCGTTCGTTAGAACATGATCATTTATTTGAAGTATGTCATTTATTTTCCGTGATTAATATTAAGAGGCATATGCTGGTTTGAGAAATTTATTTTTTTACAATCAACATATTTATTGATTTGTATATAGTTTAAGAGTACGTTAAGTAAGATAAAAACTATCAATAAATATGCATCTAGGGAGGTAAGTACGGTATTACTAACGAGAGTCTTCGCCCGACGCCGTAGGCGGAGAGCTTTTAATGACTCGAGTTAGTATTCCGCTTACCGACCGTGATGCAATACAATCTTTTTATCACACTTGCGAGCAAAAAAACGGTTTTTGAATGGGGTAAGACAAAATGCTACCAGAAGACGCTGTAGCAGAAGGACGACTTTTTGTCTTTCCCCATTCTGAAAACCGTTCAATCTTATTATTATTATTTATTAATGCAGAGGCAGCTCATATCTGATACGTGCATACCATGTTAATGTCCACTTGTGTTTCGTTTATTTAGTAAAACCCCAACTTCGGTGAAGGAAAACATCGTGAGGAAACCTGCATACATCCGCGAAGAAATTCAAAGGTGTATGCGAAGTTCCCAACCCACTTAAGGCCAGCGTGGGGATATAGCCCAATCTTTCTCATATATGAGAGGAGGCCTGTGAACCCCAACTTACCTTACATTTTTTAGGATTCTCCTGATGAATGATATCATCATCATCAGCCTATGCTAGTCCACTGCTGGACGTAGGCCTCTCCTATTAACTATGTATATTAGACGCATTAGGAGGTAAATGCCGATTGGCGATCGCAGTAATGTGTCTCGTATGATGACGCTGCTGCCCGTCATCAATCTTTTATCAAATAATGGTTAGTGACACTTCAATCCCTTAGTCGACTCTTACGACACCCGCAGGAGGAGTTGGGGTGTTGACAAATGTATTCTTACTGCCGTCACCACGCGGCTTACGACGAATGGTATGCAGATGGGGATCTAAGTCCCTCGACAGTGACCCCAATGGGCAGCGAATCGAAAATAACACGTTATCGACATAATCCCCGTCACATCGTAACCTCGCGGTGCTAATTCGACATAGCATTATCTGCACAACATCTCATGACGCTCATGAGGCAATACTATTATATTAAGTTGTGTTTATCTAAGGCACAGACTACACTGATGATTTTAAGGCCATTATGAAGAACGCGAGGTCACCATACAATAGGAAAGATTTGTGGCATAATTGTTTCTTGTCCCTTTAAATGTGTATTGTGTGTCATAAATAAATATTTTTTCTTTCTTTCTTTTTTTTCTATTTTACCTCAAAATAAGTAGGTGATGGAATCGTTTTTTATTGCCAATCTGCCCCTTCTCATTCGAAAAAAAATGTGGTAATACTTGAAAAAAGCCCCTTTTATATAAACAAAGTGACAGGTCTAACGGCCTTTGTGCTTTAAGTACCTGTAGTCCTGTATATTCGGTGCCATATTAATAAAAAAAATGACTTTTTTAGCGTCAGCCTAGTTGGTAGTGACCCTGCCTACGAAGCTGGAGGTTCCAGGTGCGTATCCTGGCGAGGGTTTTGTTTGTGTATTTATTTATCACGAATATTTTCTCCTAGGGTGTCTATGTATTTAAGTATGTAAGTATGTCGTCGCTTCCCTTGATTTTGGAGAAATCGGTTGAAGTCGGTTTTTGTTTTTTTTTATTTGGTGATTCTTTCATATGAGATCGCATCAAAATCTTCGCGTGTAGGTGCTAATTCGACAAACCATTATCTACATCTAATGAGGCAACGTTATTAACTTGTGGTTTGTGGTAGTCTTTATCTGAGGATATTTTAAATTAATTTAATTATGCTTTCTGTAAAATTATCTCACGACAATATCATAAAGAGAGATATTATTTTATTAATTACAGGATAGTTAAAATTATTTAATTAAATCTTGATGGACTCGTTCCTAGACAACTGGCCGGAGGAGAGATCTACGGGAGAGGCCTTTGCCCAGCAGTGGGACACCAATATAGGCTAGGAAAAAAAAATCTTGATGGTCATACACAACATTTAAGTTTTGTGTCTTCTGTGGATAATATAATATATGTATAAAGATACCTTAGCTTACACACGAAAACAATTGTACTGATATGAGTTGCTATTATAAACTGATAACTGTACTTTTTTATATTATTATTTATTTTATTTCACGGATGAGTCATTTAAAATAAATAAAAATATACTTATTGGGATATCTTCTTACACAAATCGACCTAGTCCCACGGTAAGCTCAATTAAGGCTTGTGATGTGGGTACCAAGCGACGATTTATACACCGTGTTTTTATTGATTTCCATTAAATTAAAGGGAAGCTTATTTAGGTCAAAAATAATCAATTGTCTAAGAAACTAGCATCTTAACTGATACTGTTATTTCATTATTAAAAAAATAAATTTAATAACTGAACAAGTGTATTGCAAATTGTAACCTTTATTAGGTACATCCTAATGTTACTTATTTTGACGTGTGCCATCAGTCACCCTGAGATCTTATTCTTAAGGTTCTCTCACACTTGTCATTACAATTATTATGTATGAAAACGAAAAAAAGTTTTTTTTTATTCGAATTCAACTAAGAGCAATATACCAGGTAGCTCCAAGTAAAGTACCAAGCAGCAAGCAGCCTGTTCAAATTAAAAAAAAAACACGGTGTATAATAGATATAGACACTTAAATACATAGACAGCCACTACCAAGGAACAAATACGTATGTAAATTTTAGAATTCATGTTCAAATATTTTTTAGCACCCCACGGTGGTATAACAACACCGCTCGGACATATCTATTGGCGACCGTTCATAAGCGATACTTAACGATATCGATATTCGATAGTTACCATTTGACACATTTTATAGCACTTAATTGCCAAAACATACCTAACTTAGATGACAATTCTGATAGACTAAATACACAAGCTACTACCCTCGGGCTCGCTTGTCAACTCTACTGGCATTACTCGTATAAGTACTCTACTCGCATGTGTCGCACCACTTGCGCAAGTAACTTGAATGTGAAGTCAGCGTCAAAATGATGGTAACGATTTTGATCTTTATACCTTGGAGTTGCGGTACGAAGTGAATACATGTTTTTGAACGTGACTACGACCTATGATCTTAGATAGGAGTGAGCAAGTTAATTAAATGTTCGCCTAAGGGGACATGTATGGGAGTGGCATTGATATTCTATTGTTATCCAGTACAATTGCCACCAGATAAGTATATCGGAGCGACCAGAGGCCCATTTCTCGAAAGCTTGTAACTTGTAATACAAGCCGAAGTCCTTATCTAATTAATAGTGTCAAAAAGAGACTTCCACTTGTATTACAAGTTACAAGCTAAATAAAAAAAAAATAAAAAATAAAAAAGGTTTATTTCCAAATTAAATGTACACAAAGTTACAATTTATACTGACCCCCACACTAGGCTAGGCCTGTCCCGTGAGGGAAATCTTACGATTAACAGAAAGATTTTACATAAGCGGCATAAGACAACAATATATATGTATATATATATAGCTTTTGAGAAATGGGCCCCAGGGTGCTTAGAAACATCTGAGTATAGGCCTCTATTGTCATGACGTTAGAGTGCAAGTGCAGAAATACGCCACGAAAGCGGTGTGCCATCTAATATAACATATACGCTACAACTCGCCACGCACACGCATCCGGTGTGGCGTGGCCTTTAGATTTCATAACTTGCATGCGTTTACATTTCTGACATTTATCATCAACTTCTAGCTGTGTTTAAGATCTTTTGAGTTAAAAGTTTTGTGTCCTTTCCCCAGATGGCGCTGACGTGCGACTGCCCGATGTCGCAGCCGGGGCCCACGCTGGCGGCCACATGCGGCGGCGGGGCCTTCATGCTGTTCATGGGCCTTCTGGAGGTGTTCCTGCGCAGCCAGTGTGACTTGGAAGACCCTTGTGGACGAGCGCAGGTATGCTAAGGTTTCCCTAAGCCCAAGTTTCCTGCTGAAGTTTAAATTCTTTTCATGAAACTTCTAGAGGGCGAGCGCAGGTGTATGCTAAAACTTCCCTAACCCCAGGTTTCTTGCTGAGGCCTATTGTGGAATTTTGTTCTTAGGGCTTCGCAGCCTAATGGCTCCGATTATCACAATAGGAGAGAGACATCCCTCACCTGTGTGGATAAGGAAGGCTACATACTGGTGGAAAGGAAGAGTAAGGTCCCTCGTAAAACTCTGTGTGGCACCGCCGAGCCAGTTAATTCTGGTCTTCGGGTCGCTACACCGAGTAAAGCGCTCTACGTGTCGAACCTGCATCACTCCACCGTGGCTGAAGACATGGAGGAGTACGCCCGCCGGAATATAAATAAATCACTTGGAGGACATGTCGCCTCATAGGCGAGCATAGGTATATGAGAGTTTTCATGTGGACATCTGCAAGTGTTCCTTTGCAGGCAGTCTTGTAGGATCCATATGAGAAATATATTTCGCTGTGGATTTACTTCGTGCTGGTGACCGCGAGTTTTTTTTAAATTTCGTTCAATTGAAAAACAGATTAGTTTGTCTCGACTAAGCGTACAAAATACTGTACCTATTATTTCGCAATCCCTTTCGCAAAGATACTAAGTCGGTACCTATAACAAATTATCAGTATCTCTACTGCCAAATTCAACAGTCGTAATCTGTGAGAAATGTAAACAGATCGTGAAAGCCTCGTTGATCGTGCGCATGATTGTTGATTGGTGGTCTCGGAGACCAATGTAAATTTTTGAATATGGGTTTGATTTGATAGGACGATGAAATCGCTTATCACTCACTTGCGTAACTAAGGTTAGCCAACTTACATGTAGTAAACTAGATAGTTTTGTCATTTTTGAAATTACTATTCGTTTTACCTCGTGTTAATTGTGCAAGTGGACCTCAGGGTGGGTTGCATGATGCATTTCATCGTCCGATCAAATCAAATTGCATGAAACGGTCAACCAAGCTTTATTGTACTTTAGTACGATACAAAGTTTCACAGTAATCCGCTGAATAAAGTTATCCAGTTTGAGTAGTGTGATGGATCAGGGTGCTTAGACAAGTTGCCAATCGCTAACGCTTAATCGTCAATCGTAAACGAAAGGCAGCTAACTATCTTTGTCGCACTAATGCGAAAGAGTGACAGAGAGGGAAAACTACGATACGCTACCAAGCGCTAGCGATTGGCAACTTGGTTAAGCATCCAGAGCAATAGCTTTGCCATGGATACAGTCAACAATAAAGTGGTCTACCACTTTTCAACTTTATTACCACTAAAAGTAAAAAAGTCGAAAAGTGATAGACCACTTTGTTGACAGTACCAAGTTACCAAGTCAATACCTAAGGAAACAATTTCACATTTTTTAAAGTTAGAACTGTCCCGATCACGATCGCGCCGCAATCAACGAGATTGCAGATGCAAATCGGAGATGATCGAGATGCTGCGGTTATTTCTGAATGGAGCCTGTGACCTTACATGGAAAATTTACCTAATCTAAGGGCTTGAGTCTAAATATGGTCACATGGAGTCATTTCATAATTCGAATGGAGTGATGTTTTGATAGTCAGCTCGGGTTCTTAGATTCGTGTTACTCTTTTCTACGAAATTCGATATGTCTAAAGATTACTGATACTATAGGCACTGGTCTCACCGCGAGCTACTAAGCTATGATGAACTATCGGCTATAAACACGACCAAAAGATACGCAGTCCCGTGTAAAAAAAAAGAGACACGGCGATACTCGCCCGGCGGTGATAGCTGATAGCTGGGCGAGTATCGCCGTGTCTCTTTTATTTGCACGGGAGCTTAGTAGCTCGCGCTGAGACCATTAAATAATAAAGTGTTTGAGAGGCACTGTCACCATCGAATATATCGAAGTGGCCTCGGTGCTCAAAAATATCTGAACATGCAGTCACGCTATGACAATAGATATCTACTCGGGTTTTTGTTGGTAAAAAATATTTTAAAGTTGATTTAGATTTAAAGAACAGATCCAAAGACGATATTTATTTTGTTCTCCATAATGAGTCGATTGCAAAAAAATATAACATAGTTATAGGCCGTCAATTAAAACAAAATTTAACATTATAATTTTAGTGTTACGAAGTTAAATTTCGTGTAACGACTTATGGCAGTGAATAACGGAAACAAATTAAGATTTTCTCTGTACCCATCAAATTATATGAACCTATATATTTTAAATTTGCCCCCTTTTATTACTGTCAAAGGTTGTTGGACAGATTATACCTACCACAAGAAGGGTCCACGGAAAAAATATGGCTAGTCAAATCAAATTTCAGAAGGAAAATCAACCTTACTTTATATATATTATTTTCAAAACTACAATTAATGTACATGGATTAAATCTAACTAATCTACTTAACCTAACCTATATCTAAGATTGGCCCTTGTGGCATTGTACCGAGGATGCTGGCGGCATTTCCTCGCTGTATCGCAATACTGATGCGTTGTGCGAGGAAGTCGCCAGCTCTTCGGTCTTTAGTTACATCAACCAGACGTTTCGCGATTTCAGCAAACAATTTGCGTGCGCTGGGGCCCCATGAACCTAAAGTTTCTACGCCAAACGGTAGAAAATCGTACTCTTTGTCGAGGCCCTTATATTTATTACGTTTTAAAAACCTTACTTATAATATTATGGTGCAAATTTGCTCTGACTTTTAGAAGGACTAAACATGTTATTTCTGTGGACCCTTCACATACTTTTCGTAACACAATTGACGCGATTGTGCGTTTTGTTTTGATTACGGCCTTAACTATAAGTTCAAATCGACCCCTAAAGGTCCTAAATCAGTTAGATAAGTTTTTATTAATAATTAATTTCAAAATAAATCACATTAATACATCTTTTAAATCCACTTCGTAGGCTTCGTCAGGTAGGTACAAAAATAGATCCGCCACAGGCTTAGTCACACTACTCACACTACAATCAATGATAAAATCCGCCAGAGGCTTCGTAAATATCACATTATAACCTTAAATTAATTTGTCCGCTTGATTTGGATAGTAAAGAACAGTATGCTTAGCACAAGATCGATATGTCAGTATGTCGCCGCGAGATAGATTTTTCATCTTTTACTAACTATATCAATAAAAGAGGGATGGATAGGCTATCACGCGGCTACATATTGTCGCACTAATGCTGTGCTAAGCCTACAGATGATCCAAAGACGATATTTATTATGTTCTCCATATTATGACGCTAATTATAGTAATAAAAACAATACAAATGCTTCCCAAAGTTCCACTCAAGTGGTTACATTGTCTGTGCATCATCTGATAACGCATCTAGGTTAATAAACTTTGACAATGCGAGCATCTCGGAAATCTCAGTTTTTGTCGAGTAAGGAAATTACTTACGAGTTTGTAATTAAGTGCAATTTATTACATTTGCCTATCTTCTGATTGTGTAAGCGATGTAGCCAGATGCACTTTTACACCGGATGTAAATTGAGGATCTACGGTTTCGAAACGTTAGTAATATGCTTTTAATAAAATTTACGAAATAATTTATTTCAGTTGCTGTTGACTTCTTCGTAATTGGACATTTCTCCGAGCGTTTCAACCGCCGTGACTTCGGTAGCAACATTATTACCCGATTTCCGTGGGAATCTCATATTATTTTGGATATAAGTTGTCAACTACGTCTACCAATATATCCAAAAGTTCTTGCATCTCTCACGGGATTCGTGTGATAAGGCTGCCACCGCTGCCAATTATGGGCTTGGTCGCAGTTGTAAGCTGACAGTCACCAGCAATATCTTTCACAGAACACAGCTTTAGTATGCGACTTAAAAGTTTTTGTCATAATAGGTATATGACAGTCATATTCGCCGTGTGGTGACGGCAGTAAAAATACTTGGACCTGTAAGAGTGACACCAGACTTAATCTACTTGGTAACACTTCATATCGTTAACCCTGTATTTCACCGGCTTAAAGGCAAAACCAACTATTTCGGTAAAACATCTTTTAGCAAATACTATTCTATGTCATTGGCATAAAATCACATCACATCACATCACATCATCAGCCTATGATAGTCCACTGCTGGACAAAGACCTCTCCTATTAACTATGCGTACTGACGCATTAGGAGGTAAATGCCCATAATCGCCACGCTAGGCAGGCGGATTGGCGATCGCAGTAATGTGTCAACTATGATGACGCTGCTGCCCATCATCAATCGTTATCAAAAATGGTCAGTGACACTTCAATCCCTTAGTCGACTCTTACGACACCCGCAGGAGGAGTTGGGGTGGTGACAAATGTATTATTACTGCCGTCACCACACGGCCAAAAAATACGATTTGTCAAAACCAACTTCAAGGAAATAGTTGGTTCCGCCGTTAACCCGACGATTTGTAAAATTTCAGTACCGGCGGCACATGGACTCGGTGTACGACTTCATCGTGGTGGGCGGAGGGTCCGCGGGGGCGGTGGTGGCGGCGCGCCTCTCCGAGGTGCCGGAGTGGCGGGTGCTGCTGCTGGAGGCTGGTGCGTGTCTTGCTTGCTAGAGTCAGGGAGAAAAATCCCGGAAAACTAATTCTTCCAAATCTTGCTGCTATGCTATTCTCTTATTCACACATTCGACGCCGCTTTCGTCAAAGAGCTCGACGTCGAGACAGCCTTGTCTAAAATCCTAGCTGTTTGATTTGACATTAGGAATCGAGGCTATGAGCGAGGTTGTGGGCGAGTTCGTTGCTGTTTTTCGTTAGAGAATACGAAGTTCGTACATTAAACGTCAAACTCTCGACGCAGTGTAATTCCAGCTCACTTCGTCGCCGATCACTAGTGTCGTTTAAAGTACATTAGTAAATACCATTTTTAGGCTCGACGCTGCCGCAGCGCTGACAGCAAGGCGGTTTCCTTAGTGAATAACACTGCTGGGCCTCATTCAAATCAGAATCAGATTTCCGGGTTTTTTTTGTAAAAGGCTATATTTATAATGCTAGGACCAGCGCAATCTCGAAGGAAATATCATATGTAGGTACCTACTGCGCGTGAATCCCAATAGGCTGGCGCAATACCATGAAAAATGGTTGTGCCTCAATGCAGAGAGAGATTACAACATAATAAAAAATATAATTATTGATTTAAACTTTCACGATTATCACTCATATTTTAAAGACAAACGGGTCTTAATCGCGTAAACTTACGTTTAATTATATCCTGACGTTTCGGGCATGACGTTACACCTGTGGTCGCAGGCAAACTCACGACGACGGCAGAGTCCGTCTTTAAAATATTATAATAAAAAAATATTCTGATTTGAAAATTCATCATTGATTAGATATATGAATATCTTCAAGGCAAGAGTGAATAGGTATCTCATAGGTAAGCGTGCTCCAGCGTAGACTGCATTACTTATCAGCTAGTATGACCGTGGTCAAACGTCTACCTATTCTGAATAAAAAAAATACATGACTCAGCCGTTTCCTCAACTCTTCCAGGGTTCGACGAGCCGACCGGCACGCAGGTGCCCTCCATGTTCCTGAACTTCATCGGGTCCAGCATCGACTGGGGCTACCAGACGGAGCCCGAGCCTGCCGCCTGTCTCGGGGAGACTGATCGGAAGTGCTACTGGCCGAGAGGAAAGGTATCCACATCCCGACGCTTATCATGAACAAAGCTGCATCTTTAGACATTATCTTTTGGTAATTTAAATTCTTACAATGAAGGACTAGAATTCCAATTGCAAGCGCGTACTATTTTGGAATACAGCGTTGTTCATAATAAGCGTCGATCTACCAGCTACCTACCTACTGTACCTACTGTATGTTTCTTTATTTTCTCTGCTAATCTGGGCTTAGACCTGTACTATTTGGTGTATCTGTGACACCACCCAACTTTTACAGGCCGATCAACATTACCCGGCAGATTATTAGGTATATAAACTTTCGACAGGTACAATACTTTTTAGCGTACGAATTAACGCTGACGGACGGATTGTTGCAACCCACCCTATTTGTAGATCCTATTACCTAATTTTACAATTATACACCACGATGATGGCTAAAAAGCAAACGGATCGAATAGTGGTAAGCATTCTAAGGTAGGCTAGCCTGCAACTTCTGAGAGTCCGAAGAAAGCACAATTCATGGAAAACTAGACAGCAAAGTAAAGAAAACTTTAACATACTTGTTTGTCAATTTCCCCAGGTCCTTGGTGGCACGTCAGTGATGAACGGCATGATGTACATGCGCGGCGCCCGCGCTGACTACGACAGCTGGGCGGCAGCAGGCAACGAGGGTTGGAGCTACGACGACGTATTGCCATTCTTCCTGAAGTCTGAGGACAACAAACAGCTGAAGGTATGTAGATGATTGTATTAACAGTTACACTAACAAATGGCAGCGGTTGACGATTGAAGATCATTTTCAAAAGCCACATTAGTTAGCAGTTAACTGACCGAATGTAATCCAAGGATTACCAATGGTCTTTATGTTGTTGTTATGAGCCTATTATAGCAGACTCCCATATCATCGTTATAACCCGTTGATTTCTGTGTCTCCATATTATTCATGGGTCAACAATGGACTAACACACTAACACAGATCAGAATCCTCGAAAATTTGACTTTAAAACCGATTTCGATACAGGCTATATGGATTTATCAGGATAAGAACCGGCGAAATAAATTTGTGTCAATGTATTTACGTTTTGGATTTCCAGCAGAAAGCGGTGGTGGCCCAGTGGTTTAGACGTTTGACTTTCAATCCGAAGGTTGTGGGTTCAAATCCAAAACTTATGTAGGAAATTCCCAGATTATATTTACCATTACCTTTCGGTGAAGGATACATCGTGAGGAAATCATCTCTCATCCACGAAGAAATTGAAAGGTGTACGTGAAGTTCCCAACCCGCTTAGGGCCAGCGTGAGGAGTATTGCCTAATCACTCTCATTTATGAGAGGAGATCTGTGCCTGCTGTGGGACATTATATAGGCTAAAATACTATATATTATTTGCAGGAAATGGATGCCGGCTACCACGGCACCGGCGGCCCGCTCACCGTGTCGCAGTTCCCGTACCACCCGCCGCTCAGCTACAGCCTTGTTAAGGCTGGCGAAGAGCTAGGTAAACAGGACTAGAGATCTACAAGTCTTCTGACATGTTTTAAATCCTCACTCGTTTTCCACTTCTACTTATCTTCGGAGATCAGCTATTTCATAACAGCAAGCCTAGCCAAATTGCCATTCTGCAGTCGTATACGATACGCGATAAGTAATATATGTATGATAATGACAGATTCAAACGAAAAGTCACGTGACCATTTCCGAACATTGTTATGGTCTTACTGACTTACGGTCTCATGGACTTATGAAATCACAGAATGGCATCATGGCTTAGGCCTGCAGGTCAATTGCTTTAAATATGCAATAAGCGCCAACTGTTGCTAATATATTTATAAATCAAATGGAAATGATTTCTGTAATACCTACACCTACTTTGTGAAGAAGCACAAAAACAAATCTTAAGAAAACCGGGGAGAGTCAGTCTTGAACTCAGTAATTAGTGGGAGTCTATTATTCTGCGTCTCTGGTATTCTACAATGGTATTTATCTATTTTCGTGAGCTAGGAATTAGATGTTTTGCGACTCTCATGACCTACGACTCTGGGATTCAAAGACTTTGTTATTTCTGTGATTCTACGAAACTTATTTGAGAGCCATATGTGATTGATGATATTTAAGATTAACACCATTAATCTCAAACCAGGTTACCAAGCCCGAGACCTGAACGGCGCCCAGCACACCGGCTTCTCCATCGCCCAGACCACCAACCGCAACGGCTCGCGGCTGTCCGTCGCCCGCGCCTTCCTGCGGCCTGCCAAACACCGGCCCAACCTGCACGTCATGTTGAATGCGACGGTGGCCAGGGTGCTCATCAACCAGACCACGAGGCAGGCGTATGCCGTGGAGGTCAGGAACAGCCATGGTGGAACGGAGACGATTTTCGCTAACAATGAGATTGTTATAAGGTGAGTGCACCTGCTTCTTAATCAGGTCGCAATGACTCCAGCGCTTAGGATAAGAGCAAGACGATGGTATCTCGCAGGATAGATAGGCTATGTCACCCACGAGATACTGTAGCCTTTCTCTTGTGCCGAGCCAGTACACTTTCCATCAGCCGCGCTTTCCTGTGGCCCGCCGAGTACCGGCCCAACCTTCATGTCATGTTGAATGCGACGGTAGCCAGGGTGCTCATCAACCAGACCACGCGGCAGGCGTATGCCGTGGAGGTCAGGAACAGCCATGGTGGAACGGAGACGATTTTCGCTAACAATGAGATTGTTATAAGGTGAGTGCACCTCCTTCTTCATCAGGCCGCAATGACTCCAGCGCTTAGGATAAGAGCAAGACGATGGTATCTCGCAGGACAGATAGGCTATGTCACCCACGAGATACTGTAGCCTTTCTCTTGTGCCAAGCCAGTACACTTTTCATCAGCCGCGCTTTCCTGTAGCCCGCCGAGTACCGGCCCAACCTTCATGTCATGTTGAATGCGAACGGTGGCCAGGGTTCTCATCAACTAATTAGACCACGCGGCAGGCGTATGCCGTGGAGGTCAGGAACAGCCATGGTGGAACGGAGACGATTTTCGCTAACAATGAGATTGTTATAAGGTGAGTGCACCTGCTTCTTTATCAGGCCGCAATGACTCCAGCGCTTAGGATAAGAGCAAGACGATGGTATCTCGCAGGATGGATAGGCTATGTCACCCACGAGATACTGTAGCCTTTCTCTTGTGCCAAGCCAGTACACTTTCCATCAGCCGCGCTTTCCTGTGGCCCGCCGAGTACCGGCCCAACCTTCATGTCATGTTGAATGCGATGGTGGCCAGAGTTCTCATCAACCAGACCACGTGGCAGTCGTATGCCCTGGAGGTCAGGAACAGCCATGGTGGAACGGAGACGATTTTCGCTAACAATGAGATTGTTATAAGGTGAGTGCACCTGCTTCTTCATCAGGTCGCAATGATTCCAGCGCTTAGGATAAGAGCAAGACTATGGTATCTCGCAGGATAGATAGGCTATGTCACCCACGAGATACTGTAGCCTTTCTCTTGTGCCAAGTCAGTACACTTTCCGTCAGCCGCGCTTTCTTGTGGCCCGCCGAGTACCGGCCCAATCTTCATGGCATGTTGAATGCGAATGGTGGCCAGGGAACTAATTAGACCACGCGGCAGGCATATGCCGTGGAGGTCAGGAACAGCCTGGTGGGATGGAGACGATCTTCGCTAACAATGAGATTGTTATAAGGTGAGAACAGGTTCTTTATCACGACGCAATGGCTCCACCGCTTCATCGTCTTAGCCGAAAGACGTCCACTGCCGGACATAGTCCCAACGATACCCTCAATAAGGGCCTGCGCCACCCGCATCCAGCGGACTCCTGCAGCCTTCACCAGGTCGTAAATCCCCCTTGTGAGGGGCCTTCCCACGCTGCCCCTTCCGGTGCGGCACGGCTTAAGTACTAAGACGTTTGAAACGGTATCTCGGAGGCTAGGTAACCTTAAAGCCGATGGAACATTTTTTTAAAGTTTGGTATAGATATATTTTGGATAATCTGAAGTTTACACTATTATTGTTTCCTCCTAGTCGCGATTTTACACAAAATATTCCACATAGCTGAAATTTTTCATATGCGTTTTTCAACACAGTTTGAACAAATGAGAAAGCACATAGGAGTTTTTATTGTGAAAATCATCGGCGTGTGCAACCTACATAGCGAGCGCGAGCTACTTTAATATATAGTATAGATACTACAATATTAGGGATATTGCCGTGTGGTGACGGCAGTAAGAATACATTTGTCACCACCCCAAATCATACCGTGAGTGTCGTAGGAGCTGACTAAGGGATTGAAGTATCAATTAATACTCCTTTATAAACGATTGATGATGGGCAGCAGCATCATCATAGTGGACACATTACTGCGATTGCCAACCCGCTTGACCAGCGTGGCGTACCTCCTGATGCGTTCACGCAGTTAGTGGGAGAGGCCTACGTCCAGTAGTGTGAGATAGGCTGATGATGTGAGATCCCTAATCTGAATTTTCAATTCCCCAGCGCCGGCGCCGTGGGCTCCCCTCAGATCCTGCAACTCAGCGGCGTGGGAGACCCCGCCGTGCTGCAGCGCGCCGGCGTGAAGCCGGTCCACAGCCTGCCGCCCGTGGGCAAGAACCTGCACAACCACGTGGCGCACTTTCTCAACTTCCACGTGAATGACAACAACACGGCGCCGCTTAATTGGGCAACGGCCATGGAGTACCTGCTGTTCAGGGATGGACTTATGTCTGGGACTGGTAACTGCTGAATTGCTATAAACCCTCTTATTCATAAAAACTTACGAGAACGTTGTAACCCTTTCTACCATACATGCAAATCTCTAATTGACAAAAAAAGATAAATGAAGAAGTCGTTTGATAGACATTTATGTGTAAAGAGCATAGGATTTTAAAAGTTAAAATAATGATCTTCATACAGGGTGACTTCAAATTGGTAAAATAATAAAACATGAATCTATTAATGGTTTTGAACAACTTTTACTGTGGAACGAAATATGAAAACTCAAGACAAAACCGAAACTTCGATAGAAATGTACTAAGATTGGTTGGCCAAAATGTATGGAAGCGTCAATTTTTTTCTTGAGTTTTCAAATTTGGTCGCCTAGTAAAAGTTGTTCAAAACCATTAATAGATTCTTGTTTTATTATTTTGTATCACCAATTTGAAGTCACCCTGTATTACAAATTTGTTTATCATCAGTATTCTCGCTAAATGCCTCAAACCAAAGTAGCAAAATAGCAAGACCTCAAACTAAAACCATCAAAATAATATATCATATTGATTTATCATATCATAAGCGATTATGGAATTTCGTAGCATCCAATCAAAAATATGAATCATCTACAATTCTACACGTATATAATTCTGATTCCACTTCCAGGCATATCGGAAGTGACAGCATACATCAACAGCAAATACGTGAACCCGGCCGACGACAACCCCGACATCCAGCTCTTCTTCGGAGGCTTCCTCGCGGACTGCGCCAAGACCGGCATGGTGGGCGAGCGCCTCGACAACGGCTCCAGAACCATCCAGATCATTCCCACTGTGCTGCATCCGAAGAGCAGGGGCCGGCTTGAGATCAGGAGTGCGGATCCGTTTGAGCATCCGAAGATCTTTGCCAAGTGAGTATGATGCTCGCCATGACGGTAGTAAGAATACATTTGTAAGAGTCGACTAAGGGATTTAAGTGTCACTGGCCATTATTTGATAAAAGATTGATGATGGGCAGCAGCGTCATCATAGTGGACACATTACTGCGATCGCAAATCCGCTTGCCCAGCGTGGCGATTATGAGCATAGCTCCTAATGCATCTATACTTATAGTTAATAGGAGAGGCCTACGTTCAGCAGTGGACTATCACAGGCTGATGATGTGATGTGAGTATGATGTTTGTGCAACAGGGGGGTAATCTACTAATGGGATTGTTTAGGATCTAATCAGGATTGCGATGTGTCGGTTCCATAGAATACTGACAAGCGGAACCTAAACTTAATCGTATTTAAGTGATCATGATAGCCCCCCAGTTAATAACTGGTTCTTATATCTCTTATTTAACATAACTTTTAGATCTGTCAACAGTGTCAGATTCCTTTCCCATTGCCTTAACCCTCTAATGCATAAGACAGGCAAAAATGCATTTCAAATTTGAACCCTAACAGCAGTCAATAGAGTCCAAAACCAATGAAACCATATTTGGCTTCGTATGCATTAGAGGGTTAATGCTCCATAGCTGTTGACAAACCCACCATAGGGGTGCGGATCCACTGACGCGGAGCGGAGCGAAGCTGTGGGAGCTCTGTCAATGAGACCACATCACAGTGTTTCAGATTTTGAATTTGAAGAATGTAATTGGTCAATTTTGCACAGGTCCACACCACCCCGCGTCATTGGAGCTGCACCCTTAGTATAGGATATGCATTGCATACTATGTTAAAATATGTCTGCGGTTGAACTGCTGTGACTGTGACCAATTAATGTTTATACAAAAAGTAAATACAATCATGTTACATTTGATAATGATCGCAGAAGGACCGAATAAAGGTCTCAGATTGTGCTAAACAAAATTCACTGCTCTTTTCAGCTACCTTACCCACCCAGACGACGTGAAAACCTTAATCGAAGGCATCAAGTTCTCCATCAAGCTCTCCGAGACCAAAGCCCTGAAGCGCTACGGCGTGAAGCTGGACAAGATGCCGGTGAAGGGCTGCGAGAAGATCAAGTTCGGATGCGACGCGTATTGGGAGTGCGCTGTGAGGATGCAAACGGCACCGGAGAACCATCAGGCGGGGAGCTGCAAGATGGGCCCCAGGGGGGACCCCACTGCTGTTGTCGACAATCTATTGCAGGTACCTAGACTACTACTGATAATCTACTATCTACCTACATGCTGCTTCATTGCTCTGCTTCTGCTCTCTTTATATGGATAAGAGATAATGTTCTTGTATCTGGTCTCATAATTTCATGGTCCCCTTTTTGGATTTGACCGCAGGGGATAGTTTTATTGTTGATAGTTGATATGATTGACTGTTGATAGTTTTATTGAGTTTTAGGTGTTTAAAGAATCGATCAGATCTAGCACTACGCTGCTCTCTGAAACCCGACTTAGACAAGTTGCTAATCGCTAACGCTTAACCGTCAATCGTAAACGAAAGACAGCTAACCGTCTTTGTCGCACTAATATGAAAGAGTGACAGAGAGGGAAAACTACGATACGCTACTAAGCGTTAGCGATTGGCAACTTGGCTAAGCATCCTGATGTACCTACGCAAGAAGACTGCTAAACAACAATCGGATTGGGCTTATTAAGTTATTACTAACTGAAAGGAGAGAGGCATCTACATGCCAACGGGACAGCCAAATAGGCTAGGAAAGGCAGAGAAAATATTTATTAATTTAACCTTTATTGCACAGTTACAAAAAAATAAAAGTACAAATGGCGGACTTAATGCCTTAAGGCATTCTCTACCAGTCAACCATTGGGTCAAACAGAAAACTTACATTTGGTATAAAATGTAACTTTTCTGGTGGTTGGTCTTTGGTATTTGGTAAAATATCTTATTTTAGTTGTCAGGTCTTACTCTGTTCCTATAAGTAAGATCTTAACAACACCTCACTGTACAGGCGCGGATCCAGCACTTCGTTCATTTGGGGCATTGTCCTATGATATGATAGTAGTTTACACTTAAAACATCACCTAGGCATACCTAAGTTCAGTTTCATGGGGGGCGAGGGGACAAGTGCCCCCATTGCCATCGAATCCGTGCCTGCCACAGTATCCCATAATTTCCGTCTTCTGAGTCTTAACCATCATTCCCAGGTGCAAGGCCTGGACCGGCTACGAGTGGCGGACGCGAGCGTGATGCCGGCGGTGACGTCGGGCAACACCAACGCACCCACCATCATGATCGGCGAGCGAGCGGCTGACTTCATCAAGCAGCGCTGGCTCTCCAACACACAGGTACTTAAAGCCACAGTCATCTCACCCTTGAGTCATAGTACCTATAAGTAGTAACGTATAGACATGGACAGGACACGCCCTACCTCCGCGAGGCTCTCGCACTTTCGTAGCTTACACGTTCTTATTTGTATAATATTTATTTTTTCGTCTCTGTATTTTGTGTGCTACGAATAAAGTTATTTCTATTTTTATTTTCTATTTCTATTCGAGAAATGAGGCCGAAGAGTGTCATTAAGGTGGATTTCTTAGACCAAACGAGTGAATGCTGGTTCTATCCCCCACTCTACGAAATTCATTCGTTACACAAAACGTGATTCGTTGATATTTTCGTTAGTTTCTTTGTAGGTACCTTTCTAAGTTATTTGGGCGTTTTCCAAAAAAGAAATTCCGAAAACCTGATTCTTACAAGTCTCGACATGCCTGGGCTCATTTGAATCAGACTCACGAGCGAATGCGATCTAAATACTAAAAAATAAAGTCCCAAAAAAATCCATTACGTCACGTTTTTCGTATGAACTACGAGCGTCACGTAACGAAAAACCAAAATTTTCACCGTATTTTTTTATTATCTTGATCGAATCAGCTCGTGATTCTCATTCGGATGTGCCCAAACACGTCCGAGATCTGGAAGAATCAGGTTTTTGGGATTTTCTTTGGAAAACGCCTATTTGTCAATGTTTCTTTTTTCATTATTTCATACGTCCTCAGTTCCCACTATTTAAGACCTTGTGCCCCCAGGCCCCGTTCCCGCTGAGCACCCACGGCGGCGTCAGCAACACGCTGCAAGCCAGCGACTCCCAGCTGCACTCCGTCTGGCAGAGATACTAGCAGCTTCGTACCCTCAGGAACCTAGATTGCACTTATGTACAATGATATAAGTAAAGATATGTTACACCGGCTCTAAATTGAAGCGCTCAGATTGCGATAATTCTAACAATCGCTCTTAGTCCTATCCAGACCACCGAGAGGTGTGTACCACTGCAGAGTTCTCGCAAATCACATGAACTGCGCCCGTCATTTTATGTTATACAATAGTGAAAACCACAAAATAAAATGCAAAAATGCCCTTAGCATCACACATCATGCGCAATTAAACTTAATTATATATTTTTTTAAATTTTATTATTTATTGAAAGTAAATAGGACGCCATTTTGACGTTTTTGACTGACTTCGAGAAAAAGACAAACTTTATGCTGTTTAAGATCGAGAGTAACAAAGATAAAACAATGTTTATCAATAAAAGAATGCACGCGCGATTGTCAAATGCTAGTTGTCTCTTTTTTATTTATTAAATACGAGTATATGTATTTTGCCATCTCTTTTACGCATTTTGAAGTATGAAGATAGGTGTATGTCTAATGTCAATAAATTGTAGGTGTATGATGTGAAGTATTTATTTCGCTCATTTTGTTAGAGTATAACGTATCTTTGCTTATATATCATTGCTTATGTATGGCTAGGTGATATTACAACACTTAGTTCAGTGCCCCCCACTCAACGAAGTCCTGTATCAGCGCTTGCGCATACTAGTACATTCCTTACAAGTTATAACCTCCATGATTGACATTCCGAAAACACAGATCATTTATCGTACGAAGCGTCACTTTCCCACTTAGTATGTAGTAATTTATGTTATGACGGTAACAATACGATAAAAACGGAACCACCATAGTTCCTAAGCCTACAGAAGCTATTTAGGGCTCTAGTAACTAATTTCATTTCTTAATCTAGAAGCAAATATCAGAACAGAAGATAGGTAAAATATATCATTATCAGGGGCATATAAGCATGTAGTTTTCATAGCCTTAAAGGCCGAACCACACCTGTGTGCTTAGCCAAGTTGCCAATCGCTAACGCTTAGTAGCGTACCGTAGTTTTCCCTGTCTGTCGCTCTTTCATATTAGTGCGACAAAGACAGTTAGGTAGCTGCCTTTCGTTTACGACTGACGATTAAGCGTTAGCGATCGGCAACTTGTCTAACCACCCAGGTTTATAAGTTACTTCAGTGATTCCGGCCTTGATTTGGATTTTGACTAACCCGCTATTTAATAAAGTGGATACATGATTTTTCTTGCCATTGTAATTGGAGCTAGGGTTATCCCTAATTCTTAAATTACTTTTGAACCCTAGCTCAAAATTGATTTAAATAATATGTATTTACACCTTAGTGCCTTATTCTTATCTATTTGAAACAGTTATTCGAAACTGTCGATTTCAGTTCCCAGTGTTTTCCAAGTACCATACCAATATACAGAACGCTTAAGTGGTTACAGCTTATGGTCGCTTACAACTCTTTGAGCTATCTTTTAAAATATCGAGTTACCAGAAACCGAAGGTTGTTTTTAAAACTGATAGTTACCATCGCAAATTGCGTGTTTTGTACAAAGTATTTTAAGATTCCATAATACTCTAATAGCATAAGTTGATTGTAAGTTTCTTTATTTATTATTAAATGGAATTTCATTGTAAACTAGTTTTAACTATTTTAAAACGTTTTTTACACAAATGTTAGTTTTAAATAAATAATTAGAAAATACTCTTGTTTTATTTTCTCACTGTTGGAAAGGATACGTTGATCAACATTTCCGTTGTTTACCGTAAGCTGCGGTCGTGACATTAACGCAGATATACTTTCTATCTCTCTCGCTACAACCAGGGACGAATACGAGCTGAGTGTGAGCGGGATGGATAGAAAGTATAAGTAGGAAAGTACCTACTCTAAAAATTGTCTGTTTTGGTGAAATATTAGATTACTATTTGCTCAACGGAACCGGCAGGCGACAACATTGTTTAGCGCAGCGGCCGGCAAAGTACTGTTTGCCGGCTGGAGGGCAGAGAAGAAAATTTATCTTATTTTAAAAGCGATTAATTCTGCATTCATAGATTTTAAACGACAAGTACCTATTTTTAGAGGTATTATGAACAGCAACACATAGTTTTCTTGCTATTTTAATAATTATTTTTAGTAATTATACCCTATTCCTTTCGTCTAAGATACTATGTTACTTTAGAAGAATTATTTCTTTAGGTGCATCTCGATTGGCAGCATAAAAAGTTGAGGTTTCTATTATATAATATTTGAGTGGGTTCGATGCGATTCCGAGACGCGGTAAGTCATCATCATCATCATCATCACATCAGCCGAAAGACGTCCACTGCTGAACATAGGCCTCCCCCAAATATTGCCACAATGACCGGTCCTGCGCCACCCGTATCCAGCGGACTCCCGCGACCTTCACCAGGTCCACGCGGTAAGTAATTTTCTGAAAATCAATGAATGCAGAATTATTCACTTTTAAAAATACCCTATCCTACAATATTTATGGTACTTTCCCTTCATGTCCCGTAGTTTTGAGACGCCCTGTATATAAGTTTTAAGCGCCCAAAAGTTGAATGATATTCTTTGGTTACACAATTTTGTAAAACAGGGAAAGGGACGGTGATATACGACTCGTATAGCTTTATTCCTTTCTTTCGACCTAAACTGCATAGCATTAGTACGTCATGGTAACCCCCCTGCTGCATAATGTCATATTGATAATGACATTATGATTGCATTTGTCGATTATTGGAGCTATGCGATGACACTGCGATAATTGTTAAAAAAACTGGATTTAAATAAAATAAAAGCTTTAATTTGTAAGTGACTTTATTTCGGCGCATTGTTTACATTAGACTGAGGAAGACTAGAGATGTTCGACACAATATCCAACAATAAGTAACATCGTGACTACAATAAACACGTAAATACAATAATACATTACATCAGAGGCCGGGAATCCGTTTTCACGCCGAGGCATGTATAGTGCTTTTCTCAAACATACAAAGGAATACAAAAAAAAATTACTATGTTGTCGAAATTAAAAAAAAGTTACTTTGCAGGCCTAGGCCTGAAGTGTTATGAAAACCATTTCTATCCCAGTGAGTTACTGCGCCCTAAAAGCGATACTTCCGAGTCTATTTTAAGGAACGTAAAGACAATAATCCATAATAATAGAATATTTCATTGCATGTTTGAGAAAATACATATATAGTGCTTCTTTTTCTTTTATATTCTTACGGAAACTTCCGAATTTAGCTTTATCCCTTAGTGTGTAATTGTGCATATGGTATCACAATTTTTTATTACTATAATGACTTATATAAATAATCGATGCCAAATAGACCTCTGTTGCTCTATTTGACAGTCTCAATTGGTGAATTCCACGAAAGTCTACTTTGTCGAGAACGTGACGTCCATGACAGCTACCTAAGAAATATATAAAATTAAGATACACCAAAAATTGTATTAGGTCAGTGTGGGTAAGTCCGACACATTTTATTTGTAAGGAAAGTCCGTCATAAGCGTACAGATGTAGTGAGAAATGACTTGCCTTCGGAAACGTTCGTCAACGTCATGCTATTTCAGTCTATCTCACTGAGACTGACAGTAATAGCTGTCATGCTACTTCAGTCAGACTCGGTGACACTGCCTGAAACAGCATGTCTTTACGAACGTTTCCGAAGGCAAGTAATTTCTCACTACACCTGTATTTCTCATTACATTGTTGAGTTGGGGTGGAAATCCATTGGTAGACGGACTTTCCTGATAGCCTCGTAAGGTCCATTCTATTTTTAGGACAATTTAAATAATAACCCAATGTCCTAAAAAAAAGGACATTTTATTTTTAATTTTGGGACCTACAAAATAAAATTGAGATTTCTTTGAAAAATATGACGTCATGGGCCGTTTTGACTCAATTTTGTTGTCCTAAAAATAGGACGTTGGGCCTTACGAGGGTTGACGGTCTTACCCGCATTGACCTTTCGTCTGCGACCATATATAACATGGACGTCTAACGCCAGCACAAAAATGCCCCCAAGAACAATTGTTCAATTGTGCCAAGATGGGCAGGACATAGCGCTTTTCTTAACACCGCGCATATATCGGCGCAACACCTTTGACAAATGCACAATGAATTTAGCCAATCAAAACTTTGATGGACCAATCACAACTATTTTTAAATGGCGGTTTAAGTTTTTATAGGTTGATATTGAAATTCATTACAATCATTACCGTGATGTTTTGAAGAGGGATACATCTTCTTGGTCAGTGATACATGTCAACTAAAATTCAGGACCGTTTTTGAAAGGCAATTTACTATGGCGTGCGGCTTCCATGTTTTATTTGTTCGTAGCCTTTCGTAACTTTCTTAGATGTATGCGAAGAACGGCGTCACGTACCCTATATTCTTGTGGAATGCACCAATTTATTACTTATTTCAACATATTTATTATGTTATTTCGATCGTATCGTTTTTGATGCTCTATGCACCTAAAGGTGCGGCTTCACTGACGCGGAGCGGAGCGGAGCTGTGGCAGCTCGGCCAATGAGACCGCACCCCAGTGTTTCGAATTCGAATTTGAAGAATGTAATTGGGTCATTTGCAGAAAAAGTGTACCTTTTAATTTTTTTTTTGCGATCATGGACTGTAATACATCATTTTACTCGGCATCGTGCGTACTTTTCAGTTATGAACTATTGTCCCTAATGTCACGAAAATAAGTATGTAAATTGAGATTACTCAGTTTAGTTACTCCCATACTAAATTTATTTGTATACTGTAAATTGTTACAGAATTTTTCATACCTTTAGTATGGGAGTAACTAAACTGAGAAATTTCAATTTATATACTTATTTTTGTGACATTAAAAGGTACACTTTTTCTGCAAATGACCCAATTGGTGAATTTTGCACAGCTCCGCGTCAATGGAGCCGCACCCTAAGGGTTAAGTCTCAATCAACTTCGTCGATATTGAATTTCATTGTGACAATACCATTTCGGACAGTTCCGTAAAAATACGAAGGCAAAGGACGAAGGAGGCACTATACCTGTATACAATACATTAAGGATTAATACATTTTACAATAATAAGTATTGCGAAAGTGATTTTCGATTACACGTTATATACAGATGAAATAGTAACAAGAATGTTACATTACAATAATCAATATTGCTGCAAATAATTGCTAGTAACTGGCCACTCTCCAGTAACTGGACACCTTATATAAAAATGAACTCTATGTGCTTAATAGTTAGAATTCAAATTATAAATATCAGATGTCATATACCAAAGAAAAACGACGGATGAACGATGAACGAACGAACGGTGGGGATCGAACTAGGGCTGCCAACCATAGTTCACAAATATGCGGTACATTCGCGAATGAATTGCGGGACATTGCTATAAAATGCGGGACGTAAACAAAGACGACCAAGCGCGAGTCGGACTCGCGTACAAAGGGTTCCGTAGCAGTAAATGTAAAAAAATACTATAGGTACACTTTTTACAGATTTTCCTGTAAACTTTATACATAAGGAACTATTTTCTGTAATTATTGCCAAAAATTAAGCTCAGTACTTTCGATATTATTATTGTTTAGTGTTACCTGAAAAACGGGACAATCGGCGTCCCGCGCGAGCTCTTTGCGGGACCCATACTTCGAGGCCCCAGAAACGGGACGTCCCGCATATAGCGGGACGGTTAGCAGCCCTAGATCGAACCCACGTGCTCAGCTTTCGCGGCTGATGAATAAAAAGTACAAATCAATATTTAGTTAATAAATAATTTGATTTGTGTTTTCACAATACGTTCAGTTAGAATTATTATAAATGATGTGTCATGTCAACGTCAATCGCCCTCTGTCTCCCTCTTCCAAAATGAATTGTAGTTATAATATAGAGTTAATTTTTATATAAGATGTCCAGTTACTGGAGAGTGGCCAATTACTAGCAAGAAACCCTAATTGAAAAAATATATCTTAAACTTAAACGTGTCCTAAATTTGTAACTTCTTATTTATTTTACGCGAATCACTTTTTTACATCGGTTGCGTTCTCCTGAGTCGCCCATAAAATCACAGTTTACTAGCATAAAAAATAACAATAATTATGTGACGTTATCTGGGAAACGGGACCTTATAGTCGATGGCGTTTACGGTGTTATGAGCGATGTTCGTATACAAAAACGACGTCAACGGACGTAAGAGCGATCAACAATAAGCAGGGATCGGATACCGGTTTTTTCTCCATACAAAAGAACGGTTCGAATTCCGTTCTTTTTCGTTCTTCGGTATATATATTTATTGTTAATGGAGTAATTCAAAAATACGATGTTAATAATTACATAAAATGTTGAGTACTACATGAAGAGTGTAAAACATTGTAAGATATTGAGCTATTTCGAGGTTTTTCTAAATAACCGGTTCCGATCTTGACAATAACTCTATCCCAGAAAATGTCACATTATTTTGATTGACAATGGCGTGATCTTCCACCCACTAACCATGTTAGTAGAGCATGCTGGATAATTTCTTCTAGCAAACTCTTGTCCCCTGGGTTACTTGACAGAAAAAACAAGAAAAAACCGGCCAAGTGCGAGTCGGACTCGCGCGCAAAGGGTTCCGTACCATTATCAATTTATTATTAAAAAAATACAGTTAAATCAACCTACCTCAAAAACTATAGGAGATAATTTTATCAAACCAAAAATCGTTGATAGAGTTTATTAATGTGCATAACATATATTTTTTTCAGAATTTTATATCGCGTAGTTTAAAAAATAGAGGGGGGGGACACATTTTTCAGACTTTGAGACCTGATATCTCGAAAACGATTTGCTTAAATAAAAATGTGATATATAAACCTTCATATCATTTTCAAAGACCTTTCTATTAATACCCCACACGCTTATGTACAACTAAAAAAAAAATTCTATCCCTCAGTTACATGTATGGAGGGCCCCCACCCCAATGGTTTTTTTTTACAATTTAGTATCACATTCCTGTAGCGATTCATACAACACATATCCTTACCAAATTTCGTTACTGTAGCATTTATAGTTTCCGAGTAAATTGGCTGTGACAGACGGACAGACGGACAGACGGACATGACGAATCTATAAGGGTTCCGTTTTTGCCATTTTGGCTACGGAACCCTAAAAAAGGTGACTGGCCGATACCTTAAGCAAGCCATTCTTGTATATTCTATCAATCATCATAAACTTAAGAGCAGGGCTCTTGTCTGTGGAGCAATTTCCATATGGTCCTTTCCAGTGCCTTTTTTTAAGACCCTTTTTCGTTCTATCTATATATTCTATCAATACCTATCTTAATATCTAATCTATCGACTTCAAATTGTACACATTTCCTTATGAAATCTACAGTGCCTGCGATCTTTTTAATACGTGATAATATTGCATTACTAATTAATTAGAGCTGCCTCAATTCATAAAAATATTCCATGTAAAATATTAGCTACTTCATATATTTAAATATTCATAAATACACATTACAATTATTACGATTGCGGAATATAAGTTCAACTGTATTCATTAAGTCATAACTGACAGATATACATTAAAATATATACTATTACAACACATATCACTTGCAATTTTTTTACAAATTGTATTTTTTTAATCACATCGATAATATTCTCACAGAGCTATTTTATGGACTTGTCCATTAATCACGTCATACAGTATAGGGGGAGGAGGGGGTCAAGAAAAAATCACCAATTATCACCATTGGGGAGGGGGGTCATCGGAGAAATCACGTGTAACTTTGTTAGTCTCTGCTGAACAGAATTATATTGGGTCAGTATCAAAACGACTGGTTTCTCAAAATGACCAGAACCATCTAAAGACTAGATCGCAAAACGACCACATCTGCAAAACGTCTGTATCTCGTAATTTAAAAGTTAAGACCTTTACATACCTCGCAGTTCGCAAAAAAGTTTTTTCCCATCATATGTACGCAAATTCATTTGCAAGTCGCGCAAGTTGAATGTGGCGGTTAAAAACGTTAATGACGGTTGATGACCGTTAAACCGTTACGCCATCGAAATTTAAAAAAAAAATGGAGGGAAATAAAAACCGTTACTTTAAAAAAAAATAAATCGTTTATTGAAGAAAAGAAAGGGTCGTGGGTGGTCTAAGGCCCGTCTAGAGTAACACTCGCGGTCCGGTACTGCCCTGGCTGGTCGAGGATCCGCAGACGAGGGGGTCTCGCGCCAGCAGTGAAGAGGAGCAGGTGGGCGACGGCGGGCGAACGACTAGGGCTCCAACCCTGCCGTCGAGGTGGGAAGAGATGGGTGCTTCGTGGTGTGCTGTACGCTGGTGGTGATCACCACGCCGAAGCAGGGCAGCTCCCTGCCACGAAGTATCGTGGCAACCACAAAATGTAGTGTATACTTCGCACCCTGTAGACAATCACACGTCTTAGTGATAAGCCCGTAAGCGCTCTGCTGTGTGAACACCCCGGTGATGATGATGATGAGGTCGGGACCGTGAACAAGCTGGTGCCGAAAGCAGTAAGCGTGTTTGGTGTTCAACAAGCAGAGCGGAGTCACAAAAAGCGCGGAAAGCACAGGATAAAAGAAAGAAAATTACAAATCGAACAATTAAATAAATACGCGGGTACGCTCACAAATATACACGTACCGGCAGCAAGGAGAACAAAGGGAAGTACTAGATAATTGCGATAGCAACGGCATAGCTACTGCTGCATTATAATTAACTTAAACACTTAGCAATTCACAAACAGCACTATTGGAATAAAACTACTGATACTAATGAATTTAAATTACTTAAATGTTACTCTTATGTTTAAAACGATCAACACTTCGCACTTACCAATTACGTGGGTGCGGAACACTGATTTTAATACAACTTAGGATATTAGGTATCCTACAATACTCGCGTGCAGACGACAGAGGACCCTGGGTGTGCGAACCGCACAGGGCTATAAGCCTTGCGCGGCCGACTAGGACACCCAGCGTGCGCGTCTGCACGCGACCGCTCCGTCCGAATGAAATCGAAACACTGCCTGCAGCGCCAACCCGCATATATATAGTCGCGAAATGCAGGCGACTAGAAAGTTCCGTGACGTCACGCGCCCACCCAACGGTTTTCCGTGCGCGCTTAGTACAGTTGACCGCATAAAACATGTGAATTAATTAAATTGATATAAGAAAAATAGATTAAAATTAAATGAATTAAATATAAAAATGACAACATGTACGTGCAACGTTACAAAGTGTTATTAAAAGGACTACTTAAGTTGGCAATAACTTACGTTATATTGGCTTTGGGTTCTGAAAATATCACCAAATATCACCATGGGGGATGGGGGGGTCTAAAATAGGCCAAAATCGTATGACGTGATTAATGGACAAGCCCTATCTAATCACGAGATGGGAACAATTATAATTATGTTTCTTTAGGCACAATATCCTTTTCACAAGATTTTAATCCTATTTTGCATATTCCATTTATTATAACTATTATAAGTTAGGGAAAGGCAGCTATTATCTGAAGGAACAAATATTTGTGATAAATAAATACACAAATAATGCCTTCGCCGGGATTCGAACCCGGAACGTATGTAAAAAGGTAATATATCTAATTTTTTTTTTGTTTAAGATTAATAAAAAAAATGTACATCAATTGTAGTTTTGAAAATAAATATGATAAACGGTAATTATAGGCTCACTAAGATAGGAAACTTTTATGACTAATGAGGTAAATCTAATTTATTAACTTACTTAATTTGACTAACATCTAATTTATTAAATAAGTTTCATTATTTTAATCAATTGATTTATACTGGTGATACCGAGTTTTAGCATATCAGATTTAGGCTATTGGAAGAAAGATAATGTAAAATACTTTCAAGTTATTATAGAACCTTCATTTATACTACAAATAATAGCATATCAAGTTTATCAACAAGCATACTATCGTAGTATTTAGAATATAATGAATACAACTATTGAATTTAAGCTATCATGAGCAGAGATCCCTCTCTGTCACTCCTTTCGCTTACGATTGACGATTAAGCGTTTGCGATTGGCAACTTGTCTAAGCACAGATGTCGCTAGTGATTACTTTCACACCATTGACTAAATTCGCTGGGATTCACGGAAGGTCGCCTGGTGTAACTGTTAGCACATTGGACCGGTAATCCAGAGGTAGCGGGTTCGAATCCCGCGACAACCAGTCTTTAGCAGTTGATTTTTTTCTATGGTAAGCACATCTGTGTGCTTAGCCAAGTTGCCAATCGCTAGCGCTTAATCGTCAATCGTAAACGAAAGGCAGCTAACTGTCTTTGTCGCACTAATATGCAAGAGTGACAGAGAGGGAAAACTACGATACGCTACTAAGCGCTAGCGATTGGCAACTTGGCTAAGCATCCTGTTACGACATCGTGGGATTAACTATTTTCTTATCGTTCCAAGGATCTTGGGGACATTTATAGGTCCACGTTGTTGAGGTTGGACCCCGAATGCGTGGGCAGGTCATCCTTGACCAGTAGGGTCCCGATGGGAACGACTGCTTCATCCCTCTCCTTTAACTTCCTCATTTCGTTGCGGAGTTTCTCGAGCACGGCGTAATTTGGTTCATTGTGGCGCGCCTGAGAAGTAACGACAGATTTTTAAAGCCAAAAAAATAGACTCTACGTGGGATATTAAGAATATATGTATTTTTTAGATCGCGAAACGTCTGGTTGACGTAACTAAAGACCGAAGAGCTGGCGACTTCCTCGCACAACGCATCAGTATTGCGATACAGCGAGGAAATGCCGCCAGCATGCTCGGTACAATGCCACAAGGGCCAATCTTAGATATAGGTTAGGTTAAGTAGATTAGTTAGATTTAATCCATGTACATTAATTATAGTTTTGAAAATAAATAATATAAAAAAATTAAGATATACTAACTTTATTCGGTAGGTGAACAAAATAATTACAAATATTGGATGTCATATAGGGCTTGTCCATTAATCACGTCATACTGTATAGGGGGAGGGGGGGGGGGGGGTCAAGAAAAAATCACCAATTATCACCATAGGGGAGGGGGGGGGTCAACGAACATATCACGTGTAATTTTTTGTTACACTCGAATCTGCTGAACAGCATTATAACCAGTAAAAAAAAACATAACTTTTTTATTAAACACTTTAAGCACTAAGTTTTAAAACTTTGCGAACATTTAACTAGTAATTGACAAAAACAGTACGTAAATTCAAGTGTTATTAAAAGGACTACTTAAGTTGGCAAAAAATTACACGTGATACTGGCTAGGGGGGGTTCCAGAAAATATCACCAAATATCACCACGGGGGATGGGGGGGTCTAAAACAGGCCAAAATCGTATGACGTGATTAATGGACAAGCCCATACCAAAGACCAAAAAAATCGAGACCGAATGGCCGAGTGGTGCAGGCATCAGCCGCGAAAGCTGAGCACGTGGGTTTGATTCCCACCTCGTTGGTGATCTTGGTCGTTTTTTCTTTGGTATATGACATCTAATATTTATAATTTATATATGAGGAGGTAGTAAACGGCCCATTTACCTTGTCCTGCAGCAGCGTGATCTGTTGCTCCTCGATCTTCTTCTCCTTGCAGCTCTTGACGGAGCGAGACCCGTACAGACGTAGTAGCGAGCCCCAGGATCGCACGTGGGGGTGTAACGCCTGAAACGATATTACTATTTTTACTTTTTTTATATATAATATATTTTTATATATATTATATTACTTTGTTTAAGAAAATTTAAAAAGTTTGCTCGGATATACAGGGTGCTCGCGCGGAAACCGCAAGATTTTAACTATGCATTCTAGACATCAAAATAAACAAAAAATATTAGGAGACCTAATGTGAAATTCCACAAAAAAAAAATTTTTCTTTTTTTTTGACTTATTGGATACTTTTTAACAATTCCAATACATTTTATCATAACAACAATTTGTTAAAATTATTTTTAGCCCCCAGACAGGTGGGCTATTACAGCCACCAAGTGGATGCCGCAAACTAGGCGGGGACGAGGCAGGCCCAGGCGGAGATGGCAGGACGACCTGGACGCCTTCGCCAACAATTGGCCAGACTTGGCACCGAACCGGGAGCTGTGGAAATCTGAGGGAGAGGCCTTTGCCCAGCAGTGGGACTGTAGGGGTCTACAGACTAGGAAAAAAAAATTTTTTTAATGTTTTTTTTTAGGGACAGGTTTTTTCATCAAGTCTATTCTTATTTTTCGATTGTCAGGCAAAAGGTGTGGTAATATAGCATTGTGGTATCATTGTAATCAAAAATAAGTTTTATGACGAGTTACGTCGAACAACTTATTTCGAAAAAAGGTTAATTATCTCTGGAACCAAGCCGAATCCAGGAAATTTTATATAACATTAAATACTCTAAATATGCTCAGGAATTCAGCATTAAAATCTTTCGGTTTCCTCGCGAGCACCCTGTATGTATACTTACTTAGACCCGTAAGTCGTTAAAATATGAGTGATAATCATAAAAGTTTAAATCAATATTTTGCTCGGATATTTTGGTAGCAGGACAGGCAACGTGTAAAGCAAAAGCCAAAATTAACATTGTTTCTTTTAACTCAAAAATACATGGTTAAAATCTTTTCAGTTTTTCGGGCTCGCGGTATAACTACTACATAACCACTATATACCCACGACTATATAGTCACGAGACCACGAATTGCAAATCATTTGATTAAATTTGAGGATCGTGGTACGGTCGCTACCATAAATATGTTGACAATTATATTCAAATTTGAACCTTCCTCCTCTAGTATTTTTTTTTTTCGATATAATATATTCAGAAAAATCTGTAGAAGTCAATGATGCTCTACAAGATCCACATTATTCTCCAATAAAAAACCGACCAAGAGCATGTCGGGCCATGCTCAGTGTAGGGTTCTATAGTTATTCAAAAACGGTTGGGCCGATTTTGTTCGAAATAATTTTATTTTAAAGTATTCTATATGCCCACTATACATGATTTTTTTTTCATCCCCAACACCAAAAAACATCCCCACTTCAGCAGTTGGAGAGGTACTCGAAAAAATTATTTTTTTCTAGTTTGTATTATACCACTTTGTTGGTATGATTAATATGTAAACCTGTACCAAATTGCAGATTTATATTATTAACGGCCACTGAGCTATGCTGAGGACAGACGGACAGACGGACAGATGGAGAGGTTAACACGGCGAAACCATAAGGGTTCCGTTTTTGCCATTTTGGCTACGGAACCCTAAAAGGCATGGAAGTTTCCTTCGGCCAGCCTATCAGTTACAGTAAAGCCACGTCTAATAATATGTATACATTTCGGAACGTATGTCAAAGGCATAAGGATCAAAATCGTATACATATTATTAGACCCGACCGTACAAACTTTTGAAGAAATGGTCTTATAGAGGCGAGGGTACCTGCAGGATGGCCTGGCTGGCGCGTTGCTTGGCGGCCTTCTTGTTCTTGCAGACGACGGTGGCGGAGTGCCGGCCCACCCGCATCGTCAGCTCGATCTTCTGGTACTCCAGCTTCTTCATCTGCAATCGTTGTCATATGATCAGGCACTTGGACATGCACGTTTGCCGGTCGATGTTAAAGGCGCACCGTCAAAATGGGGATAAAAGCATCCGAATTTATTAGCTAGGTACGACTGAGTTGGCCGATTAATTCGAGATGTTCTATAGTTATTTGTTTTACTAGGGAACAAAGTGATTGTTTAACTCTCGTGCAAATATTGAAACCCGAGCAAGCGAAAGATTCCAGAATTTGAAATCCGAGCGCAGCGAATGGTTCATAAAATGCAATCTTGAGCGATGCGAGGGTTTTAAGGCACGAGAGTTGAACAAGCTTTGCTGCCGAGTGAAACACAACATTTTTCATTACACTAAAGCGAGGAAACATGCGAAATAAAACTCAAACATAACAAATTAGAAGGTATTTATTTGCAAGTCTTCAATTTCCAAAAAGTAAACAAATCAGCTTTAGTCTAACCAGAAGATTAAAAAAAAATTACTTTAACCTCTAGAGATTAAAACACAGTTTTGCGCTCTGAAATTGAAGGACAAACAGCGTGTTTACGAGCAGTGTGGTGAAAAGACTTTATTTTTTATATTGTTTTGAGAACTTCATTTAGAGATGGTACAATCCTATCCAACATTATAAATTTTTCCATGTCCACGGGTATGTTTCCGACATCTTGGAAACTGGCCCATGTTATTCCTCTTCCTAAGACTCCAAGTCCTACTACCTTCTCCCAGTATCGTCCTATCTCCATTCTCCCAGTTTTGTCCAAAATTATTGAGCATTATGTGCATCGTCGACTTCTTTCCCATCTCAATAGACATTCTTTATTTAACCCTCTTCAATCGGGATTTCGTCCAGGGCATAGCACAGTTACGGCTTTGGTTAAAGTCACCGACGACATTCGCTATAATATAGAGTATAAAAAGCTCACAGTCTTGGTCCTGCTTGACTTCAGCAGCGCATTTAATACAGTAGATTTCGACATCCTCCTTGGTATTCTCCGCACTGTTAATATCTCACAAACCTCACTGTTGTGGTTTCGCAACTACCTCTGTGGCAGGCGCCAGCGTGTTAGAATCGATGATAAAATGTCCGACTGGTGTGAACTTTCCGCTGGAGTCCCTCAAGGTGGTGTGCTTTCACCACTTCTTTTTTCCGTTTTTATAAATGGTATCACTACGGCACTTAAATCATCATACCATCTTTACGCAGACGACCTACAGATTCATGCAGCGGCTAGTATTTATGACCTACCTTCATTAATTTGTCAAATTAATTCTGATCTGGAATCTATACGGTGTTGGGCGTGTAAATTTGGTTTGAAAATTAATCCAAAAAAATCGCAGGCAATTGTTATTGGCAGTCCTTCCTTCATAGCCAGGCTCTCAGATTTGGTGGTACCTGACATCATTTTCGACGGAACTCCTATCCCCTTCTCCTCTACTGTTCGGAATTTGGGTATCACCATTGACCAGACGCTATCTTGGTCGCCTCATATTGCGGAGGTTAGTCAACGAATTTTTGGTTCTCTTCACTCACTTCGACGTTTGCAAAATTTCCTTCCTTTTCATACCAAACTTACTCTGGCTCAATCTCTGTTGCTCCCTCTCCTAGACTATGGTGACGTTGCGTTTTTGGATCTCAGTGAAGAACTGCTCAATAAGCTGGAACGTTTACAAAATGTTTGTATTCGGTACATATTTGGTCTTCGCAAATATGATCACATTTCGAGCTTTCGGTCCCAACTTGGTTGGCTTCCGATCCGCCAGCGCAGAGATGTGCATGTCCTGTCGCTACTATTCAATATACTTTTTAATCCCACCTCTCCACATTATCTTACTGAGAGGTTTAGCTATCTGGCAGTGGGTAGTGGTCACCGTTTGCGGTCAGGTAATAATCTCACGCTAGCTATACCTCCAAATAAGACGCAATCTTACGCCAGATCTTTCACGGTGCGCGCTGTGAAGCTGTGGAACAAGTTGTCATTACCTCTCAGACAGTCCCAGTCTGTGGCATCATTCAAAGCAAATTTGAAGAAGACGTGGCTCTCCAATCAACTTTGATGTTTTGTAATTTCGTTCATTACTCACATTTTTTTTTTTATTATAATCGTGGTATTATATATAATATTTATGTACGTTATTTTGTATTCTATGTATTGTATAATAAAATTTATACGTGTATTCTATTAGTTTACGGATAGTGTAAGTTAATTCATATTTGTGCATCTTGTCAGTTTGTCTATCTAAATTTTTTTAAGTATCCACTCAGTTTCTCAAAGGTTAGCTGGAAGAGATCCCTTATAGGGATAAGTTCGCCTTTGTACCTATATATCTGTATAATTGTGTTATAACTTGTTTGGTGTACAATAAAGTGATTTACTACTACTACTACATTGTAAAAAATATTAATCCCGTGGCGCCTTTCTACTCCATTATCAGGACAGATCAAAAATGTAATTAAATTGCATTAGGACAAAGGTAGAGGCAGGTGAAACTAAATAAAAACGTGTAAAAAGTAGACACCTCAGTAAGTGGCGGTGTTATCACAGTATGTGTGTCGGTATTACCTCATTATGTGTTCATCGGTGTTACCTCTGTGTATGTGCCAATGTGAACTCAGTATGTGTATCGATTTTACCTCAGTGTGTGTGCTGATGTTGTCTAAGTATGTGTGTCGGTATTATCCCAGATTGTGCCGGGATTACTTCAGCGTGTACCTAAGTATGTGCCAGTGTAATCTCAGTGTGTGTCGGTGTTACATCAGTGTGTATGTTAGTGTTAAATCCACAGATGTCATATATACCATAGATCAAGCAAACGTATCTACTTAGCGTGTCAAATGAACTCAGTAAAATCTACTGAGTTGTTCGTCTTTAATCGCAGCTTGCAGCTTTCGGGCGTCAAATTTTGTAAGTTGAAGTGAACAAAAACATTAATAATGCCTCCTTAAGTAATATTAATTGCAACAACACAAAAAAATATGAATACTCAAGGGCCTGAGACATATTTAAAATCATAGGCAAGTAACAACTTCAATACAAAATCTGACACGCTCGGCCGCCATACAAATGTATGAACTTGTTTCTTCTATCCAAATCTAATTCTGTGGTTAAATCAGTGTGTGTGTGTGTGACGGGCCTTACCTCAGTGTGTATGTGTCGGTCCTGCGCGCCGAAGTTGCGCAGCAGGCAGGTGCGCAGTATAGCGTGCGGCGACGGCTCGCAGGTGGCGGCGCAGAACTGAGAGATGTTACATCAGTGTGTATGTTAGTGTTACCTCGGTGTGTATGTGTCGGTCCTGCGCGCCGAAGTTGCGCAGCAGGCAGGTGCGCAGTATAGCGTGCGGCGACGGCTCGCAGGTGGCGGCGCAGAACTGAGAGATGTTACATCAGTGTGTATGTTAGTGTTACCTCGGTGTGTATGTGTCGGTCCTGCGCGCCGAAGTTGCGCAGCAGGCAGGTGCGCAGTATAGCGTGAGGAGACGGCTCGCAGGTGGCGGCGCAGAACTGAGAGATGTTACATCAGTGTGTATGTTAGTGTTACCTCGGTGTGTATGTGTCGGTCCTGCGCGCCGAAGTTGCGCAGCAGGCAGGTGCGCAGTATAGCGTGAGGAGACGGCTCGCAGGTGGCGGCGCAGAACTGAGAGATGTTACATCAGTGTGTATGTTAGTGTTACCTCGGTGTGTATGTGTCGGTCCTGCGCGCCGAAGTTGCGCAGCAGGCAGGTGCGCAGTATAGCGTGAGGAGACGGCTCGCAGGTGGCGGCGCAGAACTGAGAGATGTTACATCAGTGTGTATGTTAGTGTTACCTCGGTGTGTATGTGTCGGTCCTGCGCGCCGAAGTTGCGCAGCAGGCAGGTGCGCAGTATAGCGTGAGGAGACGGCTCGCAGGTGGCGGCGCAGAACTGAGAGATGTTACATCAGTGTGTATGTTAGTGTTACCTCGGTGTGTATGTGTCGGTCCTGCGCGCCGAAGTTGCGCAGCAGGCAGGTGCGCAGTATAGCGTGAGGAGACGGCTCGCAGGTGGCGGCGCAGAACTGAGAGATGTTACATCAGTGTGTATGTTAGTGTTACCTCGGTGTGTATGTGTCGGTCCTGCGCGCCGAAGTTGCGCAGCAGGCAGGTGCGCAGTATAGCGTGAGGAGACGGCTCGCAGGTGGCGGCGCAGAACTGAGAGATGTTACATCAGTGTGTATGTTAGTGTTACCTCGGTGTGTATGTGTCGGTCCTGCGCGCCGAAGTTGCGCAGCAGGCAGGTGCGCAGTATAGCGTGAGGAGACGGCTCGCAGGTGGCGGCGCAGAACTGAGAAATGTTACATCAGTGTGTATGTTAGTGTTACCTCGGTGTGTATGTGTCGGTCCTGCGCGCCGAAGTTGCGCAGCAGGCAGGTGCGCAGTATAGCGTGAGGAGACGGCTCGCAGGTGGCGGCGCAGAACTGAGAGATGTTACATCAGTGTGTATGTTAGTGTTACCTCGGTGTGTATGTGTCGGTCCTGCGCGCCGAAGTTGCGCAGCAGGCAGGTGCGCAGTATAGCGTGAGGAGACGGCTCGCAGGTGGCGGCGCAGAACTGAGAGATGTTACATCAGTGTGTATGTTAGTGTTACCTCGGTGTGTATGTGTCGGTCCTGCGCGCCGAAGTTGCGCAGCAGGCAGGTGCGCAGTATAGCGTGAGGAGACGGCTCGCAGGTGGCGGCGCAGAACTGAGAGATGTTACATCAGTGTGTATGTTAGTGTTACCTCGGTGTGTATGTGTCGGTCCTGCGCGCCGAAGTTGCGCAGCAGGCAGGTGCGCAGTATAGCGTGAGGAGACGGCTCGCAGGTGGCGGCGCAGAACTGAGAGATGTTACATCAGTGTGTATGTTAGTGTTACCTCGGTGTGTATGTGTCGGTCCTGCGCGCCGAAGTTGCGCAGCAGGCAGGTGCGCAGTATAGCGTGAGGAGACGGCTCGCAGGTGGCGGCGCAGAACTGAGAGATGTTACATCAGTGTGTATGTTAGTGTTACCTCGGTGTGTATGTGTCGGTCCTGCGCGCCGAAGTTGCGCAGCAGGCAGGTGCGCAGTATAGCGTGAGGAGACGGCTCGCAGGTGGCGGCGCAGAACTGAGAGATGTTACATCAGTGTGTATGTTAGTGTTACCTCGGTGTGTATGTGTCGGTCCTGCGCGCCGAAGTTGCGCAGCAGGCAGGTGCGCAGTATAGCGTGAGGAGACGGCTCGCAGGTGGCGGCGCAGAACTGAGAGATGTTACATCAGTGTGTATGTTAGTGTTACCTCGGTGTGTATGTGTCGGTCCTGCGCGCCGAAGTTGCGCAGCAGGCAGGTGCGCAGTATAGCGTGAGGAGACGGCTCGCAGGTGGCGGCGCAGAACTGAGAGATGTTACATCAGTGTGTATGTTAGTGTTACCTCGGTGTGTATGTGTCGGTCCTGCGCGCCGAAGTTGCGCAGCAGGCAGGTGCGCAGTATAGCGTGAGGAGACGGCTCGCAGGTGGCGGCGCAGAACTGAGAGATGTTACATCAGTGTGTATGTTAGTGTTACCTCGGTGTGTATGTGTCGGTCCTGCGCGCCGAAGTTGCGCAGCAGGCAGGTGCGCAGTATAGCGTGAGGAGACGGCTCGCAGGTGGCGGCGCAGAACTGAGAGATGTTACATCAGTGTGTATGTTAGTGTTACCTCGGTGTGTATGTGTCGGTCCTGCGCGCCGAAGTTGCGCAGCAGGCAGGTGCGCAGTATAGCGTGAGGAGACGGCTCGCAGGTGGCGGCGCAGAACTGAGAGATGTTACATCAGTGTGTATGTTAGTGTTACCTCGGTGTGTATGTGTCGGTCCTGCGCGCCGAAGTTGCGCAGCAGGCAGGTGCGCAGTATAGCGTGAGGAGACGGCTCGCAGGTGGCGGCGCAGAACTGAGAGATGTTACATCAGTGTGTATGTTAGTGTTACCTCGGTGTGTATGTGTCGGTCCTGCGCGCCGAAGTTGCGCAGCAGGCAGGTGCGCAGTATAGCGTGAGGAGACGGCTCGCAGGTGGCGGCGCAGAACTGAGAGATGTTACATCAGTGTGTATGTTAGTGTTACCTCGGTGTGTATGTGTCGGTCCTGCGCGCCGAAGTTGCGCAGCAGGCAGGTGCGCAGTATAGCGTGAGGAGACGGCTCGCAGGTGGCGGCGCAGAACTGAGAGATGTTACATCAGTGTGTATGTTAGTGTTACCTCGGTGTGTATGTGTCGGTCCTGCGCGCCGAAGTTGCGCAGCAGGCAGGTGCGCAGTATAGCGTGAGGAGACGGCTCGCAGGTGGCGGCGCAGAACTGAGAGATGTTACATCAGTGTGTATGTTAGTGTTACCTCGGTGTGTATGTGTCGGTCCTGCGCGCCGAAGTTGCGCAGCAGGCAGGTGCGCAGTATAGCGTGAGGAGACGGCTCGCAGGTGGCGGCGCAGAACTGAGAGATGTTACATCAGTGTGTATGTTAGTGTTACCTCGGTGTGTATGTGTCGGTCCTGCGCGCCGAAGTTGCGCAGGCAGGCAGGTGCGCAGTATAGCGTGAGGAGACGGCTCGCAGGTGGCGGCGCAGAACTGAGAGATGTTACATCAGTGTGTATGTTAGTGTTACCTCGGTGTGTATGTGTCGGTCCTGCGCGCCGAAGTTGCGCAGCAGGCAGGTGCGCAGTATAGCGTGAGGAGACGGCTCGCAGGTGGCGGCGCAGAACTGAGAGATGTTACATCAGTGTGTATGTTAGTGTTACCTCGGTGTGTATGTGTCGGTCCTGCGCGCCGAAGTTGCGCAGCAGGCAGGTGCGCAGTATAGCGTGAGGAGACGGCTCGCAGGTGGCGGCGCAGAACTGAGAGATGTTACATCAGTGTGTATGTTAGTGTTACCTCGGTGTGTATGTGTCGGTCCTGCGCGCCGAAGTTGCGCAGCAGGCAGGTGCGCAGTATAGCGTGAGGAGACGGCTCGCAGGTGGCGGCGCAGAACTGAGAGATGTTACATCAGTGTGTATGTTAGTGTTACCTCGGTGTGTATGTGTCGGTCCTGCGCGCCGAAGTTGCGCAGCAGGCAGGTGCGCAGTATAGCGTGAGGAGACGGCTCGCAGGTGGCGGCGCAGAACTGAGAGATGTTACATCAGTGTGTATGTTAGTGTTACCTCGGTGTGTATGTGTCGGTCCTGCGCGCCGAAGTTGCGCAGCAGGCAGGTGCGCAGTATAGCGTGAGGAGACGGCTCGCAGGTGGCGGCGCAGAACTCCGAGATGCGCGGGTCCTCGATGCCCACGTAGTCGAAGAACTGACGGAAATAAGCCAGTACAATCAATATCGAGTTTAATCATAAACAGACATATATATTCAATAGTAATGCTGAATTCTCCACACAAATCTCAAATGAAACA